>PVLA01001252.1:301816-384136 GCA_004027455.1 Hydrochoerus hydrochaeris
CACTTTTAATATTCTGTTCTTGTGATGGATTTCTGGGATCCTGATTATTATATGTCTGGGTGTAGATCTGTTTTGGTTGTAGCTGGCTGGAGTTCTATATGCCTCATTTATCTGAACTTCACTTCCGTTACCTATGTTTGGGAAGTTTTCCTTAATTATTTCTGTGAATAGACTTTTTATTTCATTTGTATTTGTTGCTATATCTTCATTCACATATTTTATTCTTAGGTTATAAATCCTCTTGTCATCTTCTAGCCTTTGTATCATTGCTTCCTGGTTCCTTGTTATTTTTAAGAGATCGTTCCTTTCACAATCATACTTTGAAAATCTATCTTCAAGTTTTGAAAGTTTGTCTTTAGTTTCTGTTCAAAGGTTTTTCCAGGTTTCAATGGAGTTTTTAATTTCCTGATATTCTCTTTGGATCTGTTTCATATATTCTAGATTTTGTTTATATTCTTCATCAAAGCCTTCTCTCCTTTCTCTGGGTTCCTCTGTTCTTTCATTTGTGCCTACTTGAGGATTAACCAGGATTTCTTTTATTAATCTTCTTATATCTTGCTTCACCTGAGTTAGAATTTCAGATTTAAATTCGACGATGAGGTCATGGAGGTATTTCTTTATTTCCGATGAGGTTGTCTCTGACATTACAGGTTTGCTGCTCTCAACCTCCTCTGCATTTACCTCTACTGGGCTCACTTTCCTTTTTCCGCAGTTGGGGACCTTTTGCTCTTTCTCTGTCTTGTCATGTTTCTGGCCCCCTTCAGACAGGTGGGTGGTGGAGGTCTCTGGACCTTTCCTATTGCTTACGGTTTTTCTGCAGCACACTTGCTAGGGAAGTGCCACCCCCCAGTCTGCTGCAGATCTGCGAGTTGCTGAGAGCTGGCTCCTCCCCCTGCGCCAGTCAACAAGTTTATGCTTCAACAGGTTTGTGTGTTCCCTGTGGATGCCACTGGCCCAGAAAAGCCTCGTCCCTGGCTATTGGGTTTCAACCAGGGGCATGGCCCAGCCCGAGCAGATCCCACCAATCTGCTTTGGACTAGGAGTCATCAGCAGACGCTACCTAGGGCCCCAATTCAAGCCGGCCCTGCCCAACTCCAAAATGTCACCCAGGCAGTCCTCCCGGTTTGGGGATTCCAGTTCCCATCACTCACCAAAGTTCGTGCAGCTTGGCTGGCTGTTTCCACTCCCTGTCTCAGGGTCTCCTCCAGCCGAGGGTCTGGAGCTCACCAACCCCCGCTCTCGGCAGGGCCACGATCTCAGCTCGATCGTGAGTCACCTGACTGTAAGACATGCAGGTACAGTGATCGGGGCTTGTCCAGCTCCAGCCCTCCGTCCATGCTTCCTTTTCTTCTTTCTCTTTTCTTTTTCTTTTTCCTCAGTTTCTTCCTGGGTCGTGAGAATTCCTCTCCTTTTGTCTGGCTTTCTCCATGTTGCCAGATTCCAGCATCTGAGTTGTTTTTATTTGTTTTTTCCTCAGAGAGGCTCTCTTACACGTAATGCCACCACTCAGTTGGCCATCTTGCAATCCTTTTCTTATCATTTTGAAACAGGGTCTCACTGTGCAGTTCAGCCTAGCCTTGAACTCACTTTATAGCCAGGAGTAGTCTCGCACTCATAACAATCCTTCTGCCTCAGCCTCCCAAGTTCTGGGATTACAGATTTCTGCCACTATATCTGGCTTGGTCATTTGTTTTTGTAGGTTTGAAAAATAATTTTGAAAGAACCCAATGATAACTTACATACAGAGGAAAAAATATATATATATATATATATATGTACGTATGTATATATATATCAGTCGTACCTTACTAGAGAAAAAAATTAATGCAAGATATACAAATATGTAAGAATTTACAAGATTGGTTTACAGCAGCGGCCTACAGAGTCAGCTATGAAAAGGTGCAAATTGTCTAACTGCTTGCTGGAGAGTCTAGTCCAAGCCCTGGAGTTCACTGCAGTATCCATGTGATTCCATATCAAGAGGCCAAAGGTCTGTGCTGGAGCAGGAGATTATGTCCAGGGTAAAGGTTAAGACTCCTTCAAAAAAAAGAAGCAAGCCTTCCTTCTTCCTTTCCCTTTGTACCATCCTGGTGACAGGTCTCCTTAGGATGGACTTCCATACCCAGAACTGTACTGATCCAGTTGTATTGGGCATTTCTTCCTCAAGTTATTAATCACAGTTCACTGCTTGTCAACTTGACAACCAGATACCTTTCTTTAAACCGGTCTCCAGACACAAAGGCAAGTTCATAGCCAGGTGTGGAGCACCCATTTGAAATCCCAGTACTTGGGAGGCTGAGGAAGGAGGATCACTATAAGTTCAAGGCCAGCCTGGATGACATAGCAAGACCCTGTCTCAAATTGCCCTCCACCAAAAAAAGCCAAAAGCCAGGTGTGGTGGTATGCACCTGTAATCCCAGCATTCAGGAGGCTGAGGCAGGAGGATCATTGCAAGTTCAAGATCAGCCTGGGATACAAAATGAACTCAAGTTCAGCCTAAACTACATAGTGAGGTCTTGTCTCACCAAAAAAAAAAAAAAAAATCGAATAACCAAAGAAAAAGAGAGAGAGTGGCAAGTTCATAATTATACTGCATACAATCTGAAATGCAGTAATTCACTCCCCAGAATAGAAGCACATTTTCTTTGGGTGATGTTTACACCTAATACTCATAACTTGAATATTATAGCAGAGGTTTAACAATACTTAACAATCAATATTAAGTCTATCAAAATTATATTACAAAGGGAGCATATTAGAAAAGAACTGTTAAAATTATAGTCCCTGTTTCTGTAGACGATCATGGGGTCATAGCTGGTATTTAGAAGTACCTTCTTGTGCTACCCATTCTGTATTGCCTTGGCCTTCAGAAAGCATCTCAGAAGGTCTTTATTTTTTCCCTGAAGGTCCTGGACCATTTGGCCTTCTGCCTAGATTGGATCGTCATAGTTTCCCATTGACGTTAGTAATAGGAACGGTCATAGCAGGAGGTGCCCTCTGGAAGCCTGACACTCCACATATATTCTTCCTTCCCTCCATTGTGGAATAACAGTCTGATTTCCTTTTGATGGTCTGTCAAGGCTGTAACTGCCTTTTTAGCTTGTGTACCAAGAGGCATGAGGAGGGCAAAATGACCACAAAATAGTTTTAGCATCCAGTTCAGCGGTATCATTGTTGTGCTTCTTGATACAAGCCTTCCTCACTCTGAAACTAAGACTTCTAAGCCAGCAGAGCATAAGGGCATGAGAACAGGAAGCAGAAATTTTGCTGGTGGATCACTAGAGGTAATTCTGAGTGGTACTGTCCCTACTTCCATCGCTTGATTCCTGGACCCATGAGTCCTGGTTATGGAAGAAGACACAGCATCATATAGTGAACACTGATTCACAAAGTAGATATAGCCTTTTAAAGAACCTTATCTCAGTCCTATAAGCTGTTTTCATCTAGCCAGCACTGTAACTATGACTTCAAAAGACCATTCCACCTTCCTGTGAATTCAGCCACTTCTAGATGGTAAGGAACATGGTAACACCATTCAATTCCATGAGCCTGAGCCTGCTGCCTTCTTTGGCCATAAAATGTATTCCTTAGTGAAAGGCAGTGTTGCATGGAATTCTGTGACAGTGGACAAAGCATTCTCTGAGTTCACAGATGGTAGTTTTGCCAGAAGATTGTGTGCAGGGAAGGAAAATCCATATCCAAAATAAGTAACTATCCCAGTAAGGACAAAGCACAGTC
The DNA here is from genome assembly GCA_004027455.1 of Hydrochoerus hydrochaeris. Lineage (NCBI taxonomy): Eukaryota > Metazoa > Chordata > Mammalia > Rodentia > Hydrochaeridae > Hydrochoerus > Hydrochoerus hydrochaeris. The sequence continues at coordinate 305,555 of PVLA01001252.1, forward strand.
CTTACCATGATTGAGGTGGTCCAGTATAACCAATCTGCCACCAGCTCACAGGCTGATCACCCCAGAGAATGCTACCGTATCGGGGACTCAGTGTTGGTCTCTGCGGTGGCATATTGGCAGTCAGCAGTGGCTGTAGTCAGATAAGCCTTGGTGAGAGAGAGTTCATTTGCCAAGCCAATGCATACCCTCCATTCCTGCCACTGTGGCCACTCTGTTCATGAGCCCATTTGGGAATGACAGGTGGCTGAAGAACAAGTCATCTTATCCACTTGATTGTTAAAATTCTGTTCTGCTGAGGTCACTTTTAGGTGAGCATTATTGAGATAAAAATGTTTTTACATCCTCTGCCCATATAGAGAGGTCTATACACATACCTCTTCTACAGATAACCTTTATCACCAATTTTCCAGTTACGTCCCTTCCAAATTCCTGACCATCCTGCCAGACCATTGACTACAACCCACGAATCAGTATATAATCGCATCTGTGGCCATTTTTCTTTTCAGGCAAAATGTACTACCAAGGTGTGCTGCCCAAGTTCTGCCCTGTAAAGATTTCCTTTCACCCCTGTCCACAGTGTGCATCAGGGATGTCTTCGAAAGGGGCTGCGGTGCTACAGCTGTCTCCTAGCAGGTGGTGCCTGGATAATGTGCAGAGCCATCCATAAACCAGGCTCTAACTTTCTTTTCCTCTGACAGCTGATCATATGGTACAACTCATAAGGCCACTGATACATACTGGCAAAGAAGACATAGCAGGAGTAGGAGCCATGGGCATTTGGGCAAGTTCTTATGTAATTTGCTTGTACTCTTAGGACCTACTCTGGTTTGATCACATGTGGACTGTTTATTTGTGCATCCAACCTTATGACTCAGTGGATCAGATAATACCCAGCTCATGATAGACAACTCAAGTCATGTGGTAACCTGGTGTCCTGTTTCCACTAAAGCCCAGTAGCAGGCCAAGAGCTGTAGTCTCTGCAGATGATAGCTGCACCTTGCTGCAAACCCTAAAGATCTCTGCAGTTTGTCTTTACGGGCCTGCCACACACTGCAAATGGCATCTCTACCTGCTGCTGACACTTCTGAGTACCACTGGCCTCCTAGATCATCAGGCCCCAGGGGAAGAGCAGAGGAGACTGAACCTGTTACAGAGACTTTTCTTGTTCTTGTCCCCACTCGAAACCAGCAGCTTTATGAGTCATGGTAAACAGACCAGAATAAAACACCTAAGTGAGGAATGTGTTGCCTCCAAAATCCAAATAGGCCCATTAGGCATTGTGTTTCATTTTTAGTTGTGGGGGAACCAGATGCAGCAACTTATCTTTTACTTTAGACAGGATATCTCTACATGCCCCACACCACTGGGCTAGAAATTTCACTGAGGAAAAGGATCTTAAATTTTAGTTGGATTTATTTCCCATCCTCAGTTTCTCAAATGCTTTACTAAAAAAATAAGAGTGGTTGCTACTCCTGCTCACTTAGTCCATTCAGCATAATGTCATTAATGTAATGAACCAGTGTTACACCTTGTAGGAGAAAAAGGCTATCAAGAGCCCTGAAAACTAAATTATACGCAGGGCTGGAGAAATAATATAACCCTGAGGTGAGACAGTTAAGCTGTATTGCTGGCCTTGCCAGCTGAAAGCAAATTGTTTCTGATGAGCCTTATGTATAGGTACAGAGAAGAAGGCATTTGTCCAGTCAGTAGACTGCATACCAGGTACTGGGAGATGTGTTAATCTGCTCCAGCAAGGACAGCATGACTGGTACAGCAGCTGTAATCGCAGTCATCACTTGATCTAGTTCCCTTCTCAGGTCTATGAGGAGAGGCCAACGGGGTGGGGCGGGGACGCCTCTGCTCCTATGGGTAGGGAAATAGCTTCCTCCAGAAAAATAATCTCAGAGCGTAGGCGCTAAATATCCTCAGCCTCCACAGGCCCTTCCGGAACATCTCCATCCCAGTTTGTGGGATCCCACTCTTTTCCAGTAAATGCCCCCACTTCACTTCAGGTAGTGTTCAAGGCTGAGCATTAAACTTACTCTGCTTCAGCTGACTGAGTTGTGAGGGCCTGTGTCTGGGTTTCTGCAGTTTCGGCTCTGTGGCTGAAGGACAGGAGATGGTCTTTCAGGAGACACTTAGAAACTTGTAAATTTTTTATGTATGTTTCTGGAGCTGGGAATTTGAGTCTTTGAGCTCTTTATTTTCCTTTATTAATTTGTTGTTAGAAGATTTTAGATTTCCTATGAATGTTTTGACTTAACTTCATTATTTTGTCCAGAGGTGCTGAGAGCAGCCAGCCAGCATCATTATATTTCCCACTCTGCCAAAAATATTCAAAGGTTTCATTTGTGAAGTTGCTGAATTCCTTGAATTTCACAAATAGTGAATTAGCATAATCAAACAGGTCTACATTGCACCAAGGACTATCAGTATTCCTCACTGTATCAAGAGAGACCATTGTGTCTTTAGGTCTCATCAAATTAGAGAGCCAAGTCCAGGAACCCTTAAGGCCATTAAAGAATTTCATCTTTACAATTCTGCTTCTCAAGAACGTCCTGATGCCAAAATCTGTATCAATCAGTGCTTCCTGGAGAAGCAGATTTAATGTAAGGTATAAAAATATGTAAGAATCTACAAGATTTACTTACAGTACCCTCCCACGGAGTCATAGGTGGAGAAATGCAAACTGTGTCTGCCCGCTTGAAAGCCAAAGGCTCCAGTCAAAGGCCCAGCACTCATGGCAGTGACCCATGTGATTCTGTATTAAAAGGCTGAAGGGTCTGTGATGAAAGGGTGCTGGGTCTGTTCTTGAGGCTGAGGAGTTTGCACTAGAGGCCAGGAGACGATGTCCAGGACAAAGGTGGAGAGTGGAGCTCCTCTGAAGAACCAGAAGCAAATCTTCATTTCTGTTTTACACCATTCAGGCAACAAGCTACCCTACAGTGGCTGATCCAGTTTAGTTGGGCCTTTCTTACTCGAGCTGACACAGTTAACTAACCCACCAACAAAAGGTTGGCTGTTATAGTAGTAACCACTGCAACAGCTGAGTTCTTCAGAGTGGTTCTCAAACCGTGTGGGCTCCTGTTTGTTCCAGAAGTGACAGCAGGACTTGAATGCATTTTAACATTGATTTTCTTAAAAATAAAATACTTCAACTTTTTTTTTTTCCTTTCTATGTGAATGTTATATGTTAGGTATTCTTTAAAGGACATGTTAGAAAAGGATAAATGCAACCATATTTTCTAAGTGCTTTGGAAAGTTGAATTAACATTCAGTATGGGCCATTTTCAAAGTTTTCTATGATTGACTCAAGTTATTTTGGTGTCTTTTAGAAAATCGGCCTATTTGAAACAATATGTTTCTGTTCCTTGATTATGGAAAACTGAAACAATAAAACATTTTTTCCTTAGAATAAAACAAAAACATTTAAAGTTCATAACTGATAAAATAAGAATACACACATTTTAAGTAGACCAAAAGTAGGAACTAGTAGTCTTTCCATGTTGTTTACTCAAAATCCCTTTTTTTATTGTTGTGTTGTTTTTGTTTTTTAAGACACAGTCTGGTAGTTCAGTCTAGCCTTGAACTCACTGTGTAGCCCAGCTCGGCCTTAAACTCATGGCAATCCTCCTGTCTCAGCCTCCCAACTTCTAGGTTTACAGTTGTGTGCCACCACACCCAGTGTCCAAAATCCATGTTTAAAAGCACAGTGTAGGGCTGGGGATTTAGCTCAGCGGCATAAGCACCTGCTTTGCAAGCGTGCTGTTGTGAGTTCAATCCCTGGTACCGATAAAAAAAAAAAAAGTGTAATCAGTGTATTTCCTACTAATGTAATATTTCTTTTTTCTTTTTAGGAAATAGTCTAGTAAGTTTAACCTTTCATTTATTTAGTCTTCATGGACTAATAGAATACTTCCATTTAGATATGATGAAACTTCGTAGGTTTTTAGGTAAGTGATTCAAACCTACTTAACAGTAAAAAGATTTATACAGAATTTACTTAACTTATGAATTTTATCAGGTAGCTACTGCTCTATTGCAATCAAATTTTAAGGCTTCAAGAACACATTTACAGTCGTGCACCACATGACATTTTTATCAGTGACCAACTGCACATGCCATGGTGGTCCCATAATATATCCTCTAGTGACATCACATATACATCTTAATTTGTACAAGTACATTCTGTGGCTTTTGCACAATGAAATCACCTAGCTGCACATCTCAGATGTGTTCTATTGTTTAGTGATGAAAGACTATGCATATGAATTGTAAGGTGATTACTGTCTCATTGTGAGCAATTTTAGTTGATAGCTACATGGAAAATGAGGGGGTAACATAATTATCACAGTTTTTTAATGAGTACGTGTGACCCGTTGTAAAATTGGAATCATTGCTCGTTATAAAGTTGGGTCATTTTTTTTCTTTGATGTAGTTATGATCCAAGAAGATTACCACAGTCAGAATCCTTACCACAATGCAGTCCATGCTGCAGATGTTACTCAGGCCATGCACTGTTACTTAAAAGAACCTAAGGTAAGAGGTTGACTTTTACTCTAGGTGAATAGTATTAGAAGATTTCTTTGGGTGTACTTTATCTTAAGTTAGTTACTCAAAATCAGAAGCTCTTCATAAAGATGAGATCTAGTTTGAGCTTCTAAAAGTGGCCTTGTTTGTAACTGCAACAAGTAGAGAATTGGGGTGGTTGTTGAGAGAGAGGCTGAAGAATTCCAGGCAAGACCCAGATCCCTTGAAACCTTGAGCAGTGAAGACACTCGTATTTACAGTGAGTGCCAGAAGGGCAGGGACCGCCTTGCTGTCATTCAGTGAATGAACGGAAAGCTAAGGAAAGGCCTTGGGGACTAGAAAACTATCTTGGCTGTGGTGTGAAAATAAAGCAGACAAGACCAGAAGCATGAATCTGCCAGGAGCCGTTTCAGTGCTCCATCAAGAGAGCCTGGTGGCCTTGGAGGAAGATAGAAGTAGGTGGTTTGTCTAGAATTAGTATGAATAGGGTGTGGTGTGTGAATGCATTTCAAGGAAGGAGAAAGAGAAGTCAGTGAAGACTGGTTTGGGCAGTTGAGTAGAAGGTAGTAGTAACAGGAAGAATGTAGAACAAGGGTAGGGCTGGTAGGGATAGTGAATATCATTTTGTGTATGCTGAGTGAAATGGATCTGTGTGCAGATGAAAATGTCTACTAGCTGGGTAAGAATCCAAAGAAGAGAATCACAGTTGAGATATAGATTTGAGAATCATCAGCTGTAGAAGTTATTAAAAAGGCATCTGCCCATAGAGGTCTTCTGTTCCGTTAAGTCCTAAGATTGCATCTGCCCAGGCTGGGGATTCAGCTCAGTGGTGTAAGTGCCTGCCTGGCAAACGTGAAGTTGTGAGTTTGATCCCTGGTATCAAAAAAGAAAAAAAAAGTTGGTGAGATTGCATCTGCCCATGCCTGGCACTGTTTATACCGTTTTCTCCCTGGACCTCCCGTCTGGCTGGATATTAGGGGGAAAGTACGCTGATGAAACTGGATCATACCAGTTGATGCTGTGAGAACAGAGCCAGTCATTTCATCTTTTGAGATACAGTGGTGAACATGAAAATATCTCAGTTTTTAAAATATTTGTGTCATGACATTTTAAAAATCATCTTTATTGTGATGTTGCATAGAAAACAAAATTTATACATTTTATGTCACAATTTTAACAAAAGTGTACTCATAAGTAGCCTAACTTTTAAATTAAATTTTAAAAAATCTATGGGCCAAGCCTGAGACCTCTGTTTGAGATCATTATGGAAGAAATTGATAAGGAATCACGATGCAGTTTGGGAAGTGAACTGAAGATTTCTGTAGGGCTCAGAGGAGGGGACTGGACAGGAAGGGCTTCTCCCATGAGCCAGCCCAAATGAGGCAAGGCCAACAGGAAAGCGGGGTGATGCCATTGAACAGGGGTGTGTATAAACGATCCAGACATGGTTTTCAACACTTTCTACCAAGTAGCTCTGTAACTCCCATAATGTTAAACACTTCCCACCATTAACAAATTCAGCGAACTCTAATCAAAACTTCAATGAAGGATATAGAAAAAAATCACTGAGTCCTAAATTCAGCAATTCTTTTCTTCCCTTATCATAGTTCACATTTTAAAATGGTTACTCAGAATGGGTTTTGTTTTGTTTTGTTTTGTTTTTTGAGTCAGGGTCTCACAGTTCAGGCTGGCCTTGAACTCACGATGTAGCCTAGGCTGTGCTCAAAATGCAGTCATCTTGCTTCAGCCTCCCAAGTGCTGGGATTACAGGTATCCACCACCACACCTGGCCAGTTACTCAGTTTTTAAAGTGAGCTCTAAAATTTGGAGGATTTAAGACTGTGTTTCTGCTGGGTGTGGTGGCACACACCACTCAGGAATCTGGGGCAGGAGCATTGCCATGAGTTCAAGACTAGCCTGGGCCACTTAGAGAGTTTAAGGCCAGCCTACACTTTATAGTGAGACCCTGTCTCAAAAGACAAAACAAAAAAAGATTATAGCTCTTTTATACCCTGGGCCTTTCCTTGGTATCACAGTTTTTTAGTGTTTTCATTCATTATCAGTATGTATTCACTAGAGCATCTGTGGCATGGTGGGCACTGGCCTGGGAACAAACCAAGAAAGGCCCTCGTCTCTAAGAGGCAGTCATTAAACAAATAAATATGGTTTTGACATAGCCTCCAGTAATTATTGCTGTGGAGAAAGCAAAACATATGGTGTTCTGGAGAGCGACTGTGTGGAGTGCAGGAACTTACAATTTTAGACAAAGTGATCAGAAACCACTTAAACGGAGCAGTCAGCCACAGAAAAAGCCAGGTGCAGAGGGAGTAGGAACAGAAAAGCTTAAATAGGTATGTTAGTGAAAACCTGGTCTTTAGCTTTTATACCTTATGATTTACATGAGAGAGCTAAATATTGTACTCTGACCTAAGTGAAAAAATATTTTAAGCCAGAGAAATTACTAGAAACGTATAAAGAAGACCATTCTCTCATTACGTGCATCACCAGTGTTTACTGTTTGATGTCAAGGCTGAATTTACATGCTTTATACATTTCTTTTGGTTGAACCTAGTGTCCCTGTGATTTCATAGTAGTCAGCTGAAGAAATCATGATTTTTTAGTTTCCTACTTTAATGTTTATCTTCACGGTCTCATGTAGTTTTAAGATAGCTGTTGTGCAGTCACTGCTTAGAGTTCTTGGTTCCAGGACCCCTTCTCCCCATAGTTAGTTCTCTAGTCCTTACATAAAATGGCATCATGTTTGCCTGTAAGCTGTGTGCTTTCTCCCGTGTACATACATTAGATCAGGTCTCGAATGCCTGTAATATCTAATGGATACTATTTAAATAAGTATCATACTGTCCTTTTTAGGGAGTGGTGACAACAAAACTAGTAGATATTCAGTAGAGACACAGTTTTCCCCCCAAATATGTTAAATCCAAGGTTACTGAATTTATAGGTGCAGAACCCGCAATATGGAGGACCAACTGTTCCTAATTAATACACACCGAAAATAGGCCTAGATAAACAATTTTATTAATGAGCCAGGGATTTAGCTGAGTGGTGCAGTACCTGCCTGGTCCTGAGTTTGAGTCCCCGCATCCCCCACCCACAAAAAAAGTACATTTACACACGTTCCAGAGATAAGCAAACCATCTTGAATATGAGACCTCTATTGCTGTGCTTGTCCCTGGCAGCTGAGCTAAGAGCCTGTCCACCATCCCCATCCTACCCCCTTTCACGTTAGCAAGTCTAGTGATAACTGAATTGTTTTTACTGCAGATGTGCATTTATCCATGCACTGAGTATGTGTCAAATAACATGCTAGTTGCTAGTCTTATTCACAAAAATGTGAATCAGATAGGAATTTTGACCTCTGGAATGTCATTTGTGGAGCATGTTGGAACCTATTGTAGAAACCACAAGAATGTCAGCCCCCCCTGTCTGTTCACTAAAGGCCAGCTCATGGTGTACAATCTGTAGAATTGAGTGGGTTTACTGTGACTGTTTTCTCTGGTTTTAGACCTCTAGATTTTTCCTGATTTTACTGTGATAGCTCTCAGGGCAGAAGCCTCCCTGTGCTTTTCTTTTAGTAAATTCTCCAGACTGACATATGACAGTCTGGACATGAGCTGGGCACGGTGGTACACGCACCTCTTACCCAGCTACTCAGGAGGCTGAGGGAGGAGGATTATAAATTTGAGGCCAGCCGGGTGTGGTGGCTCACACCTGTAATCCCAGCAGCACTCAGGAGGCTGAGGCAGGAGGATCATTGTGAGTTTGAGACCAGCCTGGGCTACATAGTGAGCTCAAGGCCAGCCTGAGCTGCATAGCAAGACTGTGTCTCAAAAAGACCCCCCCAAAAAAAAAAATTGAGGCCAATCTCAAAACAAAGCATAGTAAAATGAAATGGGCTGGGAATGTAGCTCAGTGGTGAAGCACTTGGCCTAGCATATAGAAAGCCCTGGTTCAATTCCCAATACCATCAAAAATAATAATAAAGCACCTGGATACTTTATAAATAAATATTCTCCTTGGTGAAAGCATCACTTACTTTTTTTCCCTTAGCAAGGCATCAATATCTGTTGCCTTCTTTTGTGTATCAGATTTTTTAAGGACTTCAAAGGAATGCAAAAAAATACACTTTACGTTTTTGTTTGTTTTCTTCTTCTTTTTTTTTTTTCCAGACAGGGTCTCACTATGCAATTCAGATTGGCCTTGAGCTTACTTGGTAGCCCAGGCTGTTCTCAAACTCAACACGATCATCCTGCCTAAACCTCCTGAGGATGGGATTACAGGCTTGCGCCACTACCCATGGCTGCACTTTGTTTTGAGTTTGGAATTGTTTTGTTCTTTGTAATTCCTCTTTGGGCCAATGCCTGTTTAGGCCTTTGTTGTTTCCTAGAAGTATTTTTTGTAGCATATTGGGTTTTAATTTCAAATATGGGTATTTTTCCTGTTTCCTTACATCATAGCTACTGAAGTTATTTTGAAATTGACATAAGTCTTGTGTTAAATTTAGATACTTACATTAACCATTACAGTGGAGAATCAGCACAATGCTAGCAAACTATGAAAATAGATTTTTTTTCATTGAATAGAGGAAAACTCATCAAGGTTTCCTATTTTATTGAAAGTGGACCTTGATGATAGCTTTGCACCTACAAGTGAAATTTGACTTTCATATTCATTAACTGATTAACTAATTCATGTCTTCTTCACAGGACTTTTATTATCAGGTACTACCAGATATTAGAACAGAATAGAAATAACATTTGCCTTTCTAAAATCCACTCTAAAAAGTTGTATTACCATCATTTAATTGTCTTTGTTATAATAATTCAGTTTCTTTCTACTGAAAGATTGTGTGTTGTTTTGTTTTGTTTTGTTTTGTTTTGCTTTCGGTACCAGGGATCGAACTCACAACCTCGTGCTTGCCAGGCAGGTGCTGTGCTGCTGAGTTAAATCTCAGGCCCCTGAAGTACTGTTTTTTACAAGCACAATAGTTGCTATATTTTTACAGCCATTTTCCTATACTACGCCTATGTGGTTTGTTTTCAAACTTTATTTCCACAGAATGTTTAAGACTTCAGTTGCGGCTCCTAATGTTTCTACTTTTATTGGTTAACTATGTGATATTTTGTGAAATCAAAAGTTTTATAATAAATCTGATTCTGGATTATTATATTCACCCCTGGTGGTTTATATGGTTCCTGCCACTTCCACTCCTAGTTATCACTAGACACACACACCTTTTACACCTGGCTTAATAACTTGCACGTACATTAGACGCACACACCCAAGCCATTGTTTATGTGTCAGAAGAGGATCGCTAGATATGCCATGTGCCTTTGTTCATCTTGATTAGTAAACAACGATTTTAAAAATTGTTTTAAAATACTTTTTTCATATCTTCATTAGATATGCACTTTCTTCACCATCTTCTCTGTATTTATTATTGAGTTGTTTTCCATGTACCAACTCTATATAGTATAAAATTAAATAGTACACATTTTCTGTCTTCAAACAACTTACAGTTTCTGAGGAAATTCAAGCCATTAGTGACTGAGGTAAACTTAACACAGGGAGTTATGAAGAAGTGACTCATTTTAACAGAAAGAAAATAATTAAATTTGAATCTAGATTTACTTTCCTCTCGTGTAAACTTTTTTCAGTTTTTATCTTTGCTTTATAATATGTAATATATGTTAGGTCAGTATCAGAATGTATAGATAAATTACCTGTCTTAGTGATATATGCTCAAAAATTTTCACCATCACAGTGTAGGATGTAAACATTTGGAGAGTTTTATCCAAAAATAAGCCTAAATAAAAATATGCTCAGATGAATACTGTCATGGCAGGACCCATGAAGTGCTGTAGGAATTCACACCATTCCTTTGCTGAGCAACAGGCTGCAGAGCACAAGGAATATGGCGATGGAGTTGGAGGCTTCTGCTCGCAGGATCTCTGAGCAGCTTTCTTAAGTACTACGTAGTAACCTTGCCTTTTAGATTAGATCACATTTTGAAATAAAGGAATATAAGGATGAGCTCTGTAAACTGCTGAAGGAACTGCAGGGACTCTGATATCCTGGTGTCTGACGGGGGACCGTGTCAGGAGGGTACTTGGTGGTATTAATGAACAGTCTGCCTGGGAAAAAACCAACATGAGATGGGAGAAGAGTCAGTAACCTAACATCATTCTCGTAGCATAGGGTTTAAGTATGTTTGTAATTAATTATTCTCTTGTACTTCAGCTTGCCAATTCCGTAACTCCTTGGGATATCTTGCTGAGCTTAATTGCAGCTGCCACTCATGATCTGGATCATCCAGGTGTTAATCAACCCTTCCTTATTAAAACTAACCATTACTTGGCAACTTTATACAAGGTTAGTGCAATTTTACCATCTACATTTAATGTTTTTTTTTATTCTAGAATAAATGTTTCATGTTTTGAAGAAATGAAAATAGTGAAAATAAATTCTCAATGAATGTTAGAATTTTAACAGATTAATATTACTGACACATAATTCTTCATGTTCAGAAAGATGCTTGCCATTAAATAACTAAGAAACATTTCTTGTAGAATACCTCAGTACTGGAAAATCACCACTGGAGATCTGCAGTGGGCTTATTGAGAGAATCTGGTTTATTCTCACATCTACCGTTAGAAAGCAGGTAGGTTGGATTAACACAAATTGAATTCGTAGTCAACTATGGAAATTAAGTTGGCAGAGCAATTTATAGTTTTTATAACTATATTATTATGTTAAACTATTCCACAGTTTCCAGGTTGTTAAATTTAATTAATAAATTACAAATTATAAATTTGTAATTATAAATTGTTATGTATAAAATTATAAATTTTTAAAATGTATACAACAATTTTAATTATTTAACCCTATTCAGTAGTTCACTCAGTAATATTTTAATGGATTTTTAAATGAAAGATCATTCCATGAGTTTTAGTACTATAAATTTCACTCTGAATATACAATGGTTCAATGCTCGTTTAGTACTTAATGTATATAGATAGATAGTACATATTTCCACTTTATTCTTAGCTGAATAAACCCAAAAGGTGAATCGCACAGGAGGTAAACATTCTCTGTAATAAGTAGATTAATTAAAATATGTCTAAGAAAGTAAAGATAATGCTTATATCCTTGAAAATCTAGTCTTAAAGAGATTTTTGGAGCTATGGGACAAAATAATGAATCAACAGAATAATAAAATATTTTTTTAAAATAATGTTAAGTAGGCCATTTGAGGAAGAATATCCAAAGCACTAATATAAACTAGCCTAACGTGACGAGGGTTCAAATATCTCACCCTACTGCCATAGCATCATCCACAAACCAGAGCTTTTCCAGATCCCATGTTGAGAAAAGACTCACTTTAGAAAACAACAGCTGGGCATGGTGGCACACACCTGTAATCTCAGCACTAAGGAGGCTGAGGCAGGAGGATCACTGTGAGTTTGAGGCCAACCTAAACTGCGTGGTGAAACCCTGCCTCAAGATGAAAGAGGGAGAGAGGGAGGGAAGGCAGGCAGGCAAGCAGGCAGGCAGACATGTGGGTCATGCTCCAAGTCAAGCAAAAGGGTGAAGAATACAAACTGATGTTCAAATATTAAAATTTACACTTTTCTTTCCTCTTTCCTTTCATAATTTAAACTACTTAAAATTGTTTTATGTAATGACTATAAGGAAAAAGCTGGACTTTATTTTTTTATTTTTTTAACTCTTTACTCATGATTACCATTTGGAGTATGACAATACTTCTGGTAAGTAAAATAATTTCTTGCCGTAGTACAGATATAAACCATCTAGTATTTGGATATCTAAATTATATTTTTTTATTAAGACAGATTTAAATGCTGCTTCAGTATTCACTTTCATATATGTCCTGTTTTATATATGATTAACCTTGTTTAATTCATAGATTTAATAAAAATAAAAACTTAAAAAATACTATTTGCTAGCATATTTTATTTTTTTTATATAGGGCTTTTACTTAACCAATATTGTGTTTTAATATATTTGACAGCTCTTTACTTATAGAAAGATTTGCTACTATAGCCTGTTAAAACAAAAGACAGGAATTTTTTGTGTTTCTCCTGTTACTTGACATGGCAGTTTTTAAAATGAAATGATGTATTTGTTATTTGGGTTAACATGTTACCTTTTTCCTTACAGAAAATTTGGATGTTCATATCCAGATAATTGATTCTTGAGTTAGACACTGAAAATTTAGTCAAATATAAATGTTACTAAATTGTTTAGTTGGAATTTCATTAAAATTTCAGCAGATATCTTAGTCAAATTTTTATCAGAACTTGGTCTAAAGTGCTGAGCAGGCTAGAATTCTCTCCATTTTCAGTCTTCTTTCTGCCTTTTGGATCTCAGACCCCAAAAAGAGAAATTAAAGTCATATACCCTCAGCAGACTTTCCCAGCCAAAAACCTCAGCAAAGAATTTTTTCAGACAACATACTAATTCCATCTTGGCTAGTAGGATAAAGGCACTTCTTTTGGAATGTTTACTTATTGGTACAAACTCTTGGTTTTATTTGATTACTGTGACAGTTATTTAATACAATCTTTAAAATACATCTCTTATGATAAATTATAAATTAAATGGCAATTACAGTATCTTAGGGCTCTATGGAATTCCAAATTCTATAAATTAACAAGAAAAAACAAGAATTATTTAATTAAAATTCTTATATTTTTCTTTATATATCTCTGATTCCAGGCAACAGATGGAGACTCAGATAGGTGCTTTGATCCTAGCCACAGACATCAGCCGCCAGAACGAGTACCTGTCTTTGTTTAGGTCCCATCTGGATAGAGGTGACTTATGCCTAGAAGATGCCAGGCATAGGCATTTGGTTTTACAGGTAAACTGGAGCTTGGAAAGATTGTATTTCCAGGGTTATCATGAGACTATTAGAATAAAAATGACATTGCAGCATAGCTTTTCAGAGTGGTTGAATATGGAGGGATAACTGAAGAGTTTTCTTCAATTAGTTCTCATACTTTCTAGAAATCACTGGCAAACCTGCCATCTGTGAAACCATTGTTGGTATTTTGGTATCTTTCATGCTTAAGGTTTCTTATAAAGTTGAGCAGGGTAGCATACAATTGTAATTCCAGCAACTGGGGAGGTTGAGGCAGCAGGATCACTGTGAGTTCAGGGCCAATCTGGGCTACATAGTGAGTTCAAGGCCAGCCTGCATTACACAGTGAGACCCTGTCTCAAAAAAAAAAAGATTTTTGATGAAAAATAAAATTTCTAATATATTTCCACATGTGAAAAATGGATAAGGAAATAGGTTATTTCTTTACAGCTTATTTATATTTATGAATAATCCAACCATAGTGGCTGGCCATTTGGGATTTCCAAGCATGGATAACACAGGCTTGGAAACGCAGTATCTTCATCAGCATTGCTGGAAAAATAATGGGCAGATCCAATAGTATCATATAATTAGTATAAAAGACAATGATTTTCTGTTAAAGTACTTTTTTTTTTTTTTTTTTTTTTAAATTTTTTTTTTTTTGGGCAATCGTGAGTTCAATCACCGGTACCAAAAAAAAAAAAAAAAAAGTGTTTGGTCTGGGAAGTGAACCAAGGATTTCATGCATGTTAAGAATGAGCTGTATTTTACCACTGAGCAATATTCTAGCTCTTCTCTTTTTAAAGTGTTTTTTCCCCTTTATTAGAGTATACCAAAATGTAGTACAATTGAGATACTGCTTTTTCTTAACACAATGTTAATATTTTATTTGCTAGATGGCTTTGAAATGTGCTGATATTTGTAACCCATGCCGGACCTGGGAATTAAGTAAGCAGTGGAGTGAAAAAGTAACAGAGGAATTCTTCCACCAAGGCACGTTGCAGTATCAAGTGATAATTTCTCAGTTCATACTTTTGCCTCATATGAATAAAATAAGAACTCAGCCATTCATAAGAATCTTGGAGTACTTGATATTTTAAGCAGCAATTCACAGTAGATGTTCATGTAGCCAGTAATGTACAAATGGAGCATCTGTTTTGAAAATTTATAGTCCCCTTTTGGAATGATTAGCTATATGTATGTTTATTTATTAGCATGTGTAAAGTAAGCTACAAAATGTGCTGTTCAAAAAGCGTTCTCTGAACCTGCCCCATCCTTTGCCATGTGTGGGGCGCTTGGCCGAATGAACACTGTTCCGTGATTCAGAGCTGGTATGGTCGTTTCATGCCACCTTCCTTTTTAAAAATCTAAGTTTTAAACTAATCTGCTGAGAGAATTACAGTTGGAGGGGGAAGTAATACCAAATAAAAGTTTTTATTTCCTTTATTTAAATAAATATATCAATTTAGCAACCTTAAATTTTAAAAAAGAACTAATTGAGAAGCCATCCTCTCATGAGAATTAAATTTATTCTAAGGAATAACAGGTGTGACAAACACATTAGTTGTATATTTAACCAATAGATATGTTCCATTTTAACAGTTCTTTTTTTGATTCGTAGGAGATATAGAAAAAAAGTACCATTTGAGTGTGAGTCCACTTTGTGATCGTCAGACTGAATCTATCGCCAACATTCAGATTGGTAACTATACATATTTAGATATAGTTGGTTGTAAAGATGCTGCTCATTTTATCAAGAAGTAAAATGCATTTAAAATATGAAATACTAAAATCACACCTCATTTGTTTATAAAATAATTTAAGAAAATTTACCTTTGTTTTCCTGCATTCTGACTCCTTCAGTCTGGGTCCTGCCCGTCCTTCCCATCCGTCTCCTAGGCTGCCGTCTCCTGTCCTCCTGCAGAGGCAGTTAGGTCTTCCTTTTCCAGGCTTCTTCCACAGTAGTTAGATGACTCTCAGAGCCTCGCCTCACCTTTGGTTGTATATTTTAAAGCCTTGCATGCACCTCAAAGCAGCACTTGAGACCTGTTTGTTGAATGAATTAATAGCTGATAGGAAAGCACAGTGAAATGTCCTGTGATGGTGGGATTGCAGCTTGTAGGAAAATGTATGAAAGATCAGTTATGATTGCATGTATCGGGACCTGATTGTAAAGCAGGGAACAGTAAGGAGAAATAGCCCAAGAAAAGAATGTAGTTTTGGTGCCTGGTGTGGAGGGAGCCTTGGAGCATTGGGTTGAGCTTAGTAAAACGTGTACACAAACTTCTGAAAGGTAGTTTCTAGAACATCAGAAGACACAGTCCTGCATCATAACATGTGGAAAGGAGTCCATGCTCAGAGTTGTAATTCAGGAAAGTAATTCTCACGTCGTGATTGCAAAGATCCTTTCGGGGAAGAACGCAGGTCGTGAGTGATCTGACTGCAGCAGGTGAGGAGGTAGAAGCAGGAGAGAGTGACACATATATTCAGGAGCTGCAGGGAGCTCATACCCTCAGGAGAGCCCAGACTGGTGCGGGATGCTGAGATTCCCAAAGGAGGGTTTTTCTTATTGGGAAAATAAATCAGTTAACAAACAGATCTGTTCTGTCTTGATTCTTAAGTACGATGACTTTTAAATGCAAAGGAACAGATGAAATGTGGCTGAAAGGAAATTGAACTGAAGATAGGTGAATGGGTAGTATACTTACTCTAGCTTCTTTACATAAATGTCTTTTTCCCTAGTTTAATGTGATAACTTGCAAGTGAGCTTTTTTAAAAAAAAAAAAAACACAGTTTATATGCAAAAGTTTGGCCCTTTATGAAACTGTTCCTCTCGAAATATGGTCCTGTCAGTGTTGAACATTTCTAGAGTGGGTTGTCAGAGGGACAGGAATAAGGTAAATGATGATGGCACTTGACACATACTGACTTTACAACCACCCTAGGAGGCAAGTGCTGCTTTAAGTACTCCTTTTACAATTTTACAGTTTTAGTTTCAGTTAACAAGTGTGAGGGCTGGCTTTAAACAGGTCTTTCTAATGTCCAATCCCAGGCTCTTAACTAGTACACTAAACAGTGGTTGCTCAGAGGCAGGATATTGTCAGTAAACACGTCATGTTTAATATTTCCTTCTTTGATATGAGTACTGCTTTTATTGAACAAGTACTGAATAAGAGTAAGGCATTGATGGGTAAAACATACTGTGATTTTTGTGCAAACCAAACCATGTGAGGCTGGTACATCTGACCCACAAGTGGTTAAGCAGCTATGCCTGAGGTCCTAGGTAGAGTTACCCCGTGCAGCTGTGTCTGCAGCCACGGCCCGCACATTTTTATTAGGTTTGTGAGACCTAAATGAAATCATAGGTGAACATAGAATGAAAAGTGACAGCCAATTTGTTGGAGGTAAGAGGCAATCCCCCAAAGATTTTAAGCAGTTGGGACAGCGGGAAGAATCAAGTAAGATGAATCATGTAAAACCTATAATAAGGTTCTGCATTTCAGTGCAGAACACCAGCAGTTCATGACTTAACTGTGGCACCCTGAAAGACAGGACTTCAGGTTACTGGCTCACCAGGACACAGATGTGTAAGGAAGACTGCCAAAGAAGGCTGCTCTATTCTTTGACTGCAATAATGACATTCTATATTGGTTGTCTCTTTCTCTTCACTAGAACACAAGCTGCTTGAAGATAGAGATTTTGAGATCTTTTCTCTGCTTATTTCAGCTTCCTTTAGAACAAATGCATAGCTTAATGGTCCTCCACATAATGTGTGCGAAAGGAATGAATCAAAGAAAGATGTATGGCAGATATCAGATATTCAGATGCTATAATTATATACATTTTTAAAAAAATTTAACCATCAGAGTATGACTTTCCTAACTAAAAATAGTGTGAGTTAGTTGCTTTAAATCCAGTGGTATTTGCATTTTATGTTGACTGAATGGAACCCAGGTTGTCTGTGATCCAGTGATCTTTTGCTGTAAGAAAAGTCTTGAATGTGAAGACTTAAAAACTGATAAATAAGCAGTGATAAGAATTTTAGGAAGGTGATATATTTATTCTCAGTATATGTTATGATTTGATTGGTCAGCTGTTTTCTAAGATGCTTCTTTTGGGCCCTGTCTGTGTAAGACACTGGTATTAAGTGAGATAAAATATGCATAAGAATGCTTTATAAAGAACAGTGGTTTAGAAACCTAAAGACAGACATCTTGAAATGACTGATTGTCCTTTTTTGACCATGAATTAAATGAATCAGTTAAATGAGTTGTTTGTAAAATAGAACCCTGGTACAATTTTGCTGTTAACCTCAACAATTTTCCCTTATTTTTATTTTAACTCTTCTCAGGAGATTTGGCTTTATAAATTGTGAATTAAATAAAACATTCAGCTGTAGTCCTGGGGCTGGGGATTTAGCTCAGCGGCATAAGCGCCTGCCTGGCAAGCATGAGGTCATGAGTTTGATCCTTGGTACCAAAAAAAAAAAAACCAAAAAAACTGTAGTCCTGACCAGGTGTGAGCCTTGGGTCCCTGAAGGGACAGACCATGCGTCATAGCAGCTCACTTCAGCCTGTACTAGAGGAGTACAGTCTATCCTTGCTTGCACTTGTCTTACTGGAACTGTCCCTTGAATTAGATCCTTAGTAGCCTTGAAGAACTGATGTGACCACTGTATGTCTGCTTAAGTAGAAAAATGTGGTTGTTCGGCTGTAATAATGAGGATTTGATAATGTTTACCAGTCTACCTTTAAAGTCCCACTGAGTTAAATAAATTTTTCAGAGAAGATATGTAAATTATACATACATATCAAATGTTTTGAAAAGATGTAAATATTGGAATAAGACTTAAGGTTAACACTAAGTGCTTTTTAAAGACAAGTTTCAAAGCATATGTTAATAGTTATTTTCTCTTACTTTCTCAAGGTTTTATGACTTACCTAGTGGAGCCTTTATTTACAGAATGGGCCAGGTTTTCAGATACACGACTGTCTCAGACAATGCTTGGACATGTGGGGCTGAATAAAGCCAGCTGGAAAGGACTGCAGAGAGAGCAGTCCAGCAGTGAGGACACTGATGCTGCATTTCAGTTGAACTCACAGATATTACCTCAGGAAAATCGGTTATCATAACCCCGGCCCAGTGGGACAAACTGCCTCCTGGAAGGAAGTGTTTAGAAATGTGAAATGGGGTCTTGAGGTGAGAGAACTTACTCTTGACTGCCAAGGTTTCCAAGTGAATGATGCCAGCATTATTTATTTCCAAGATTCCTTCTGTTGGATCATTTGAACCTTCTTTTTAATTGTAAGACCTGAACATAACAGCAATATGTATTTGGCTTTTGTGTGACACCTTGAATATGCAAAGCCCAGCTGGAGAACCTGAAAGGAATAACAAAGGAAGTTTCTCAAGTTGTGCCATGTGCTTTTCAAAATATTCATTCTTCAAACTCGTCCTTCAAACTGTGAAACTTGAACTGAATATTTCAGCAGCAAATCTCTTGGAATCCAGCCAGTCTGATGCAACAGTGTGTGTCTGTATCTTCCACTAAGTTCTCTGAGAAAGCGGAAATGTGAAGTGCCCCGCCTCTGCTGCCTCTGGCAAGACTCAATGTTTACAAATCAACTCTGAAAATCTCGGTTCTAAATTGCCTTGGAGCATGATTGTGAAGGAACCACTAAAAAATTTAAAGATCAAACCTTAGACTGCAGCTCTTCCCCCTGGTTTGCCTTTTTTCCCCAATTTTGGATGCCACCAAAGCCTCCCAATTTGCTATATTTTATTTTGTGCACTGGAAACTGAGCATTTACCATAGAGTACCGCCAAGCTTTCACTCCAGTGCTGTTTGGCAATGCAAATTTTTTTAACTGTTAAGTTTTTAATTTGGGGCGGGAGGGGAAGAACACCAATGTCCTAGCTGTATTATGACTCTGCAGTGAAGACATTGCATGTTGTTTTCACTACTGTACACTTGACCTGCACATGCAAGAAAAAGGTGGAATGTTTAAAACACCATAATCAGCTCAGGGTATTTGCCAATCTGAAATAAAGTGGGATGGGGAAATGTGTCCTTCAGATCAAGGGTACTAAAGTCCCTTTCGCTACAGTGAGTGAGAGGTATGTTGTGTGTGAATGTGTGGATGTGTGTTTGCATACGTTTGTGCATGTGTGACTATGCATGTGTCCGTTTATCCATGTGGGAAAAATTGGAAATGTATGCTTTTATTTATTTTAGAATGTGACATAATAAGCAGCCTCACTTGGGGGAGGGGATGGTAGGTGAGCTGTAACAGATTGCTCCAGATGCCTTAAACTATGCACAAAGCTAAGTGACCAAACTTCTTGTTTTGATTTGAAAAAGTGCATTGTTTTCTTGTCCCTCTCTTTGATGAAACGTTACCCTTTGAATGGGCCTTTTGATGTGAATAAACGTTTTCTAGGACAAAATTTAAGGACTAATTTTAAACTTAAAACATTCCACTTTTGTAATTTGTTTTAAATTGTTTTATGTATAGTAAGCACAACTGTAATCTAGTTTTAAGAGAAATGGGTGCTTTTAGTTCGTTTGTATTTCCCTTGTTACTGTAAAAGACTGTTTATTAATTATGTTTACAGTTTGTTGCAACAGCCAGCCATTTCTTGGGAGAAAGCTTGAGTGTAAAGCCATTTGTAAAAGGCTTTGCCAAACTCATTTTAATATGTGCCTGTTGCTGTTAACTTTTGATGAATAAAAACCTATCTTTTCACATTTTTATCTTTGATATTTACCTTAAAATTCAATTGTTTGGGGGAAAAAAAAAAAACTTCCATCCTTTGGAAATCACAGTGCTAAATTACAAATAAGTCCGAGTGAGCCGTTAGGCTGTCAGAGATTCATCAGAGGTTTATCCAACCAGTGTTATATGCAGGCACCGTCCTTGGGGTTATCTGCTGTTTTCTGCACCTTCCAGGTGTGCACTCAGCCCTGCGTACACAGTGTGCACAGTCCTGACTAGTACATAGTAGAGGTCAGCTCCTAACCAGGCCCTTGACTCCACAGCCACTGGTTCCCACAGTTGGGAACTGAGTAAAACATCACCTTTGCAAGCAGTAGAATACTAGTTCCATTTATTTCTCTCACTGGCTTTTTTAAAGGTAACATGAAATAACCATTTAATTCGGGATTGACATTGATGTAAGAATAGTACCACCAAGTCTCTCCTGTATTTATTTTCCCAGGTCTAATTCATTAGAAGGGATATAGTATAAACTTTAAGGTCAAACATATTCTTCACTATTTGAACACAAAAGCAATGTTCAGTTGAAATATAATAAAAGCCACTTAAGTAATTTTCAGTTTTCTAGTAATTACATAAAAAAGAAACACATGGAATTTTAATAACATTTTATTGCAATATAGCAAAAACAATGAGTCATTTCAACAGGTAGTTTTAAAAACAGAAGTTTGTTTTGTTTTTGCTACAAGGTCTTTGAAATCAAGTGTCTTTTTCATACTTCCAGCACATCCCAATTTTTATCTTTGATATTTACCTTAAAATTCAATTCTTTGGGGGAAAAAAAAAAAAACTTCCATCCTTTGGACATCACAGTGCTAAATTACAAATAAGTCTGAGTGAGCCGTTAGGCTCTCAGAGACTCATCAGTGGCCACATGTCAAGTACCCAGTATGCACATGCAGGTAGTAGCAGCCATATAAGTCAGCGTAGGTACAGAGGTCTGAAGGGAACAGAGCTGAGTGTTATCTAGGGAAAACCAGCTTTTATGATCTGAAGTGATATCACCTTGGCAAATTTGATGTTTTAAGGATCTGATAAGTCTTACAGGCTCACAGATCATTTGTCAGTACATGGAGAATAGAACTCAGGGCATACTCATATTAACCAAGCTCAAAGTAACATAGTTTTTAAAAGACAGTCTGAGCAATTTATAATGAGAAATGTAACTGTCAATCATTTTCTCCTTTTAGGCAAATCTTCTTGAGAAGCCAAATTGTGAACTGGGTGAGCATGGATTCTGAGCAAGGGAAGCAAATTGCCTCATGCGTCCATCTCCCTGTGGGATGCGTCTGCTGTCATCATCTCTGTGGACCCAGGTTGCCTCTTCCCCGGATGATGCTAGAGATACTCTGCCAGGAGTTGCTTCTCCACACTAGCTTCTGATGGGCAACTCCATTAGATACGTCACCACCTTCAGCCACTTTTCAGTTGAGTTTGTCTAGGCTCCATTCTGCCTGTATGACTGCTTACTTCTTGCTCTCATTGTTTGTCTTACAGTTTAATAGTCAGTTTCCTATTTGCACATTCTCAGGGACACCTCAGTGTTGCTTCCATCTTTCTGCCTAAACATATAATAAACCCAATGAAAACTTACTTAATTATATATATGTGGGAATCACCTTCTGTTGCCATTTCTTAGATGTGACATATTCCTTGAACATTGACTTTTCTAGAAATATTTAGGTTTCTTTTTTCTTTGAAGTAAGCAAATATTACTGAACAGAATGCAAAATCCACATAAATTTTCAAGATAAAACAGATTTCAGAGAACTGTTGAGCATGTAGAAGCCCCTTTGGGCTCCCTGTCCAACATTTTAGGGGTAAGGGAATCTGCTTTAGGGGTAAAAATCCTTGGAGAGAGTTCTGACAAGTCCCAGTTCAACAGCGATAAAAACTGGTTCCTTGTCATTATTTGTACTCATTGTAAATGCAGTTTCTTTTTTTTTTTTCTTTTCTTTTTTGGTCTTTTTGAGACAGGGTCTCACCATGCAGCTCAGGCTGGCCTTGAGCTCACTTTGTAGCCCAGGCTGGTCTCAAACTCACAATGATCCTCCTGCCTCAGCCTCCCAAGTGCTGGGATTACAGGTGTGAGCCACCACACCCGGCTATAAATGCAGTTTCTAATGGTCCTCTTTGTATAAAAAAAAGCAAAAGCTACATTTTATGTCTTTAGCAACCTGAAAAATATCCTTGTACCTGAGGTACATGTTAAGAGGTGCTAGTAATTCCTTCAGATTCTGAAAATGGTCTCTTAATTTTCCTCAATGCTTTCTTGGCTTTTATTAAACTATTTTCTTAAAATTTAAAAAAAAATTTTTTTTGTATCGGGGATTGAACTCAAGACTGTGTACTTACAAGGCAGGCGCATATGCCGCTGAGCTAAATCCCCAGCCAAAATTTTAAAAATTTTCACATCAAGAGTTTCCAGTATCTTCAAGTATATATAAATATTTTAATGTATATTGTTTAAATTCCCTTCCAGTTGTGTCTGCCAAAATACATATTGACCAATAACATGATACTGCTTTTATTAAAAGAAATGTACATGCTAGTGATCATAGCATCAACATACATTTGAAACAGGGTAAATATGGACAAGACTCAACCTGCAGTCATAAGGATCTGTAGCACATGTCATTTGGAAGACCCTGAGCCCATGGTCTGTAGGAAGAGTGACACTATTTGGGGGAGAACTGAAAAAGGGTGCATATTGGGTAATCTGTCTTCCTGGTTCTTATGTTCCATATAGGGCTGGTATAAATTGGGCCATTAATAAATGTGGTTGAACAAATGTACAGTTAATGTATTCCCTTTTTAAAAGAAATTATTTTGAAACTGTTTGTGCTGAAGTCATGTGGTAAGAATATGTGAGTTCCTGGTGTGTACAGAGCGTGGCACTGGACACAAAAGAGCATTGAAGATTACTAACCATGGTCTATGTGCTTAAAAGTGTTTGCAAAGTGTTATATAACACTGGCTGGTGTCATGCTGTAGAAAATGACTGAAGCATCGGGGTGCTGTGTAGGAGAATGAACCAGTTTGGTTAATGATGAAAACAATGCCATTTCTAGCATTCTTATATTTTTAAAAATATTTAGTACTTTTAGCTTTCAAATTTGATTATAAAAGTTTTAAATATTCAGTATGATAACTTTTAAAAGCAAAATACTAATTTTTATCAGTTACCTTCTAAAATATTATTACCTGTAATTGTAAGTTGCCCAAAGCTTGGTAGGATGGCAGAGTTTTTGGTATTAGACTTCCTATTGGCTCCTATGTAAGCCTCAAAACACTGGCTTAGTCTGTCTCAGCCTTTTAACCCCATCAACAGTGTTAATAAATTCCATCTTGTACTTTAAGCTGTGCATTTGAGTTTTTTAAATTTAAATTTGAAGTATTTCTACATTACTGATGTGTCCTATGAAAAAGTTAGGAGGCTGTTCCTAACTTAAGTTTTATCTTGGCTGAAATTTGCAAAAATCATATAAATTTTGAAGGCAGTAAAGGTTTAGTTTGCTCAGGTTGCTACAGTTAAAGAAACAAAGGCCATTTCTTTTTCACAGCTCTGGAGGCCTGGAAGCCAGAGATCAGGGTGCCAGGATGGTTGTGCTGTGGAGAAGACCTGCCAAGTTGCAGATTTTGCCAGTGCGGGCTGCATTCTCATGTGGCTGGTGGAAGAAGAGGATTAGCTCTTTGCTTATAAAAACAATCCCATCATGGAGCCTCCAATTTCAGACCTAATTACTTTGCAAAGGCCTAATACCATCCTATTTGGAGTTTGGGTTTCAACAACAGGAGCAGGGAGAGGGTGTTACACAAACATTTAATACCAGTGGTTAAAATTCCTATGTGTAGAGCAGTACATGTAGTTTAGTGCTTGCCTAGCATCCTGGAGACCCTGGGTTTGTTCCCTAGCCCGACTGCCACCACCAAAACATACTAGATGAAATTTACTAGATGAAATGAAATATTAGATGAAAATTTTTAGAAAATAGTTTTTGTATTGTTGCTGTTGTTGTTTTGGAGGTCTTTTTGTTTTTTGTTTTGAAACAGGGTCTCACACGATGCCTGACCAATATAGCCCAGGCTTGAACTGGTGGCGAGCCTCCTGCCTTAGCCTGCAGAGTGCTGGAATTATAGGTTTAGGCATGTGCCATCACACCAGGCAGAAAACAGCTTTTAAATTTCTAAGTCACCACAAGATAGAAGTTAGATTTCTCCATTATGGGGGTCAGGGACTTGCTCTGGTTATTTCAGGTGAGTGCAGGCTCTGTTATGAAGATTGGTTGGTGTGATCTTGGAGACCACTAGTGAGGTCAGCCTCAGAAGCAGGGCCAGGGATCCAGACATGGTGAGAAGGAGCTGCTTGCTGCATTGCTGCTTTCTTCCATGCTTGGCTCTTGTTCTTTCATCGCTTCTCTATCCTGCAATTTCTGCATAGATGTTCTAATACAGTTTTTAAAAAGTCTCTTAACTTCCAGCAAGTTACCCCATTTTTGAGTGGCTTCCTAATCTGCAAAAATGCCTCTTAAAGTAAAAGTATGTATTGGCACTACGTGCTAAAACAGTGTCTACTGTGAGTACTCTTAATTCATTTCCTCATAATGTATCAATTCACAGATTCAGTTGTACCTCATGACATCCCTACTAGCTCCTGATACTAACTGCCTCGCTCTTCAGGTTTCCTTATTCAGATTCCTGGAGAATCCCTGGCACAGCTCATCAAGCTGTGTACCACAGTGCCACACAGTCTGCATTACCAGTTGTTCTTCTTGGCAGCAGGGTTAGGCAAAGGATAAAAGACTGTCTTCGCAACCTGACTCCCAAGATCAGCACCTTTCGTACTGACGTACCCCTGTTGTTAATGCCATTAGTTCACAATAACTTCCCAACTGCACCTCATCCATTTTACTCTTATGATACCAGCCTCCACAACATAATTCCCTGAAAGTACACTTTCTTCATCCTTTGATAAAAGCCCTGTCTGGCTAACGCGGAACACTGGCCACTAGGCAACATTAACGGAAACTAGATAAAATTCCTATAGCGAAGAGCCTGTCCTGTCTCCTCAAATTAAGGCTCTTCCAGCTGTGAAAAAGCAACTAAAGATTGCCCTAAGACAACCACTTTCTCTCCTAAGAATTACTCATGTTCTACTTTTTTTTTTTTTTTTTTACTATTTTAACCTAATGGAAAGAGCTCTCTGACCTTTGTAAGGAGCTATGGAGAATCTTACCAGAAGAGAAAAGCTGAGAAGGTACAGCTATGCAACATTAAGGTCCTTAGGAAGTGAACTAAGGTCAGCGGGAAATATATTAGGATTTCCGGGTCCTTACTTGGTCATGCTAGTTTTATTCTCCCATCTGTTCTCAAGGACTAGCATTAAAACCAATGAAAAGCATAGCCTACACAGTTTCTAAGGAAAGTCTAAGATGAATCTTACTAAGGCATAGGTTCAAGAAATAACTGGTCTCTCTACAGAAGGAAGGAGGCCAGAGTGACGGGCCCTAAGAATGGATGAAGACTCATGAGACCCAGTGACATTCTGCTCAGCGATTCTAAAGTTGAATTTATAGGGTAAACTGAAAATTTAAACTTCTGTCTGTCAGAGACTAACACACAGAGAACTGTTTTGGGAAAAGTTACCAGAACAGCAGTTCTTCCAAAGTGTGTTTCTGCTAGTTACTATCTTCTGTCTTCCTCTTCACTACTGAGACATAGACTTGTAAAAATTCTTAGCATAGTAAGATGTGTCTTATGAAGAAGGAAGGGCCTGTCACTGAGGAGGCAGCCAGAACTAAAAGTGCTAAATTCTGCCTGTCCCACACCAGACCTGTGAAAGTGAAAGCATAAGAGGACATCCTTTCTAGGGAGCTAGACAGACACCACAAGGCTTAGGAGAAAAGATCCTATTGGAAATTAGAGACTGTATGTAAAATAAGGCAACAATAATAACAGTAACTTAGTACTTTAATATTCACTGAATGTGTCTAAAATTATTTACACTTATCCTCAGTTACTTTTGAGCTATTATTACTTTTTTAAAAAGAGGGAATGTCACTTTGCCAGGATCACATAAGCCTCCAAGTCCAGCACTGACTCTTATTTTCTCTTTCTATAAAATGAGGGTGACCAGACTAGACAAGTTATAGTGGATGCAACATCACACCAAGTCAGTTACCTCTGTGCACTTTCGCTGTAAAATGTAGAGTGGATCTAGAAGAGCTCTTACTGAGGTATTATGTTGAGCAAGAGCACTGCAAAGTGAATGAGGTAGATGTGGGAAAAGAGAAAACAGATCTCACCAATCCCAAAAAGGGTTCTGGGTTTCAGAATTCTAAAGAAACTCGGGGTATCTCCTGTGTTAATGCTGAGATCCCTTTAAGAGAAATAGTGAATGAGAAGTGATACAGCTCACTTGAATATATTTCCACTTGAAAGAAGCAATACACACAATATAAAAGTGTTCTCTGTTTAAAAAAAATACACAGGCGGTGTTGTCCATGGAGAATTAAAAAACAGTCTGCTTTATTTTAAAATAGTTACTTCCTTATATTGGAGCACTAGCCAAAATTCATTAGTAATACAAATATAAATTTATTAGGAGGCCAAAATATGTCAGGCAAATGTTTTTAATTTCTTAAAAGACAGAATTTTTAAGCCATTAAAAAAATTAGCAACAATATACATCAACATTGACATCAACATTCCAAAGTTGGAATTTAGGCTACACAACCAAACCATGTCAGTTACTTCAAATAACTTTTGAACTATTTAGAACACACCAGACCATGACCCATGTCCCATCCCACAGCAGCCTTTACTATAATCACGCAGGAAAGGAGGACAGGACTCTGGGGTGGGTGTGGGGACATAGGGCCAGGGACCTGAGCCTAACAAGACTGGAGTCAGGGGTGACCCCCTGAACCCTGCAAGCATGGTCTGGACACTTGGATCTCTTTGCAGAGCCAGGGCCCCCCAGGGGAGATGAGGGGTGACAAGCACATACAAGGGGCCTGCACACTCAGCTCCTCCAAGGACCCCAAAGGCCACCAGCCACCAAAAGATGTCAAGCAAGGTGTGAAGTCCAGAGAAGTGGGGCACAGCTGAAAAGACCATGCAACTCTTCGAAGCTGACAACAGAACCACATAGGGTCCGGACTTCTACGACAGGTCCAGGCCCCAAAGTGTGAAAAACCTGGATGTAGACAGGGATCTGCACACCCAAGTTCATAGCCACGTGATTCACAAAAGAAAGCCACACAACATGCACAAACTGATGAACAGAAGTGGCACAATTCCTGCCATGTGGTAGAATATCATTCAACCTGGAAGAGAAAGGCCTGCCACTGCTACAGCCTAGACAGATTTGATACTGCACTGAACCAGCCAGTCCCCAAGGATAGGTCCTATGTGACCCCACTCGCAGGAGATTCCTGAGGCGCCAGGGGACAGGGATGGGCTGGGGGTGGAGGGGTGTCAAACAGGGCAGAGATCATAAAGGCAGAGGTGGGCTGGTGGTGCAGACTGCACAGGGTGTGGAGGGGCTCAGGGCCCCAACTGTACACTTAAACATGGCCAAAAGGGGAAATTTTACACCAGGTGTATTTTATCACAATAAAAGATAACATTAAAAGAACAATATATTTCAATAACTTAAAATATCTATCTACATTTCCTATCTCTTAATCCTCCCAGGAAGTACAACTTTTCCATAGATTTAAACAAATTCAAATATTTACTTATGTAGAGATTAACTATGACATTAACTATGGCTGAGTTTATCAGAAAGAGAGTCATGAAAATGTATTAAGCATTTTAAAATGGTCACTTGTACCAAATCCTTATAAGCACTAAGGGAAAGCACAGTTTTCACTTTGAGACAAGTCCTCACTAAGCTGCTCAGATTCCAATTCTCCACTTTGTTTTTGTTTTTTATAAGACAGGATCTCATTCTGTAGTTCAAATTGACTGAACTCACTAGCCCAGGGTAGTCTCAAATTCATGGTAGTCCCTCTGCCTCAGCCTCCCGAGTGACAGGCTAAAAGGCATGCACCACCACGCCCAGCTTCCACTTTCTAATAGGACCTAAGGTTTTATATTGTGTAATACAATTTTTGAAACAGCACTGTGACCAATAACAATAATTCATAGGAAAGTCATGCACCTACTTAATGTTTCCTTATAAATAACATTAGTATTTTGACCAATATTTTAAAAAATTTAACTCCACTATGCTGATATTTCCAGAAATATTAACTCAGCAGTAAGTCACCTTTATGATGCCATTTATTAAACTGAAAAGAACACAGTACATTCTGGTTTCTACCTAAAAAGTAAATTAATTCAATAATCTGTCACTGCTTGGAAACTACATTTGTCCCCTAAGCACTGGGTGGCAACGAGGGGCAAGCCAGCCTTCCTTGTCCTCACCTTTGCTCTACTGGAAAGCATTATAGGGCCTCTGCAGCGAACACCACCCAGCTCTTAGGCAAAGCCCACCTTCAAACCACGGGCACACATCTAAGATGGAATTCTACTCACAGCAAGAAGAGTTCAATCTCAGATATTTCACTCCAACAACTTGGATTATATCAACTGTTGCATCACTGAACAGTAAACAATTCTTGAAAATGAATGAAGATAATAGTACCATCAACTGCCATCATTAATTTTTACATGAACTGTTTTATATCCAGATACATAAATATACAACATTTATACAGATCAACTAGTGTTAAGAATTAAAAATGTGTAACACCACAAATGTCTTTTCTACGTTCTGAAGTCTTACAAATGTTTTCAAGACTGGAAATCTGAACACCATAGCTATGTATCAAAAACATCAGAACCAAACTTATAGTGCATTCATTATTGCTTAATCCTCTAGGTTAAAAAAGAAACCAATGGATACTAAAGTCAGGTATTTACTAAATAGTGTTGATTCCTACTAGCCAAACTCAGCCCTCACAAAACAACAGCTGAACCAGGATAGTCTCTCTCAGTTCACTGTTCATCAGGAGTTAGAAACATTTTCAATTAGAGCCTTCATTTTTCCTGTAGACTTCAACATATGTGGCCCAAACTGAAAAAGAAACAAATAGAAGGTATAAAGATAGATATTCGTGCTTGTAACAGTAATGATGTGCCCCCGCCAAAAACCAGATCACACAGCTGCCTATGTTCTATCTACATTAAACAAAAAAAAGCTCTCAGTAATAGTAAAAGCTTTATGGATATATTGTTATAAACACAAGATATGCAAATAAAATGAAAGGCAATGAGGTAACCAAAGTTATTCCTAGAAAAGAAAATTATAATCATCTCAGCAACACTCTATTTCAGTCCAATTTTCTCAACAGAAGTACAAAGTTTCCCTTGCAATGTCTAAAGTTTCAAGGGAACCACAATTTGATGTCTACCTCTCTGGAATAGTTAAGCACAATATACCCCTATGAAAGTTAACATGCATAAAGGGAGTGTAGAAATTACCACCTGAGAGCCCCTTTGCAATGTGCTCAATCTTCACCCATGATTTGATGCACATCTTCAAGACCCACATCTCAGCTCTCACCCTCTTCAGACAGCTCTTACAGGATGCCCAAAGAAAATGATTTTTGCTTCGTTTTGTTTCATTTTTTGAGACATAGTCTCACTATGTAGTTCAGGCTGGCCTCAAACTCACAGTAATTCTCCTGCCTCAGCTTCCCAAATGCTGGGATTACAGCTGTGCACCATCACACCCAGGCCAAAGAAAGTGATCTTGCTTTGAGTTTACATACTACAACACATACCCTTTTCTACAATAAATACCCTATTATACTGACTTTTAATTCATTATGCTTAAATACAAATGTAACCCTGCATATTAGAAAACTTGACAGGGGAGACTGCTATCCAGTAATATCCAAAGTTAAACCTTCTTCATGCACTTTAAATTCTCAAATAAACAGCTATCACCATTATAGTCAGGAAAGTAAAAGTATAAGTGTTAAACAAAAATGTCATCCTTCTCCTAGCTAACTGCAGTCTACTTGTAGGTAGGGACTAAATCACACACCCCAATGAATCTTGCAGAGGACACATCCAAATGACTTGCAAATGTAGAGGCTCACCTATGGGGCACACTGCCACATAATAGGAAAGAATTTCAGCTAATACGCACCAATACCGTCTCTGAGGTGGTCTCTGATTTAGACTTTGGAACTCCTTTTTCAGCTTCACTTTGGCCATTGCTTTGATACCGATAAGCAAACTTCTTTTTCAGAGCCTCTGCTATGAGAGCAGCAGGGTCAGTAGCATCCACTGGCTTGGGCTTTATATCTTGCTCTGACCTTAGAGAAGTGAATAAAAAGCAAGAGACAGGTAGATATGCTGGCATCTCTCAGGGAAGCACTCTGTTGGTCTTTACCTGGTGGACAGAACACCTCTAGTACCACAGTCAATAATAACACTGACAAGCATTGCTAGCAGTTAGTCCAATAAAAGGCCATCTAGCCCACCACTTGCCTATGGTCTCCTTTAGGGCAATTCGGGTTCCACCTTACATGTGTGTTCAGTGTCTACCCACACTTGGGTGCATAAAACACCTTTACTGAACTACTGAGCAGTTATAATATAAACTTTATATGAAAGGGTGATACTTAAATGGGAAAAATAAAAAATGACCTGAATTGCTTATTTTACTACTATTAACTACTGTGCATAGGAGGAGCCAAAAGGCCCACTTTATTTTTTTTTAATTAAAAAACTGCTGGGTTGGGGATATGGGGTACAGTGCTTGCCTACTATGCATAAGGCCTTGGGTTCAATTAAAAATTAGTCATGGCAGTCAAGAAGCCTGGTGCTTTGGTTCCATAAAACAAACACAAATGGAGAAGGGCAAGACACAAGGTTAATATACTCTTACCTCTTGACTGACCGAAGTTTTACACTGTTCATATCTTTAAGGATCTCTAGCATATTTGGCATGTCAGATTTCTTTGGGTTGTTCTTAGCCAAAGTCTTTCCAGAACTGGCTTTTTGCTCTCTACGTTCTTTAATCAGATCAATAGCAGATACACTTTGGTGGAGCCCCACTGGAAGGGGTGGTGGTGGTGGAAGTGGAGGTGGAGGAGGTGGTACTGCAGTAGATGTGGTAGAATCTAAGTAACCTACAGAGTAAGGAAAAATAACCAATCCTGCTGTTAATGGGCCAGCAAATCACAGTTTTTAAAAAAGCAAACAATGTTGAAGACTATTCTTAAAAACAATATTCTTAAAAAGAATCTCAGTTATATAAGAAAAAAAAGCAATTTTCAGTTACTTTGTGAGAAATGCCTAAATCTGAGCTATTGCATCAAATGTCTGAGCAATCTTAACTCTCCAGATGGAAAAGTTCCACTTAACAGAAATGTTTTTGTGGCCTCAGATTCTCAAGTTTGACTGTAACAGTGCATGATCACTTTCATCAGAAAATATAAAGCAGTTTTTACCACACAAACATCTCTAATTCATAGTTTGACAATTTAACACTATTACGACTATCAGAAAAATCTAAGTTTGTGTTTATTTAAAGTATATGCTACTGTGGCAGGATAGTGTGATGCACACCTGTAAACTCAGCACTCAGAAGACTGAGGTAGCAGGATCACTGTAAGTTCTAAACCAGCCTGTGCTACCAAGTGAGTTCAAAACCAGCCTGAACTGCAAAGTTAGACCCTGTCTCAAAAAGACAAAAACAAAAATAAAACAAAACAAAAAGGTTATATTCATGTAAGACTTATTAAGCATTAAAGCTTA
This sequence comes from Hydrochoerus hydrochaeris, assembly GCA_004027455.1. Lineage (NCBI taxonomy): Eukaryota > Metazoa > Chordata > Mammalia > Rodentia > Hydrochaeridae > Hydrochoerus > Hydrochoerus hydrochaeris. The sequence goes on from PVLA01001252.1 coordinate 337,544, forward strand.
CACTGACTGTATATATGGAAGATTTTTAGATTCATTATTGAACAGACTTGCAAAAGAAGAACAAAAAAGTGTCATTCCTAATTTTCAAAACAAGAAGTACTCAGGAGGCTGAGGTAGGAGGATCACCATGAGTTTGAGGCCAGCCTGGGCTACATAGTGAGTTCAAGTCCTAGCTAAACTACCTAGCCAAACTCTGCCTCAAAAAAATAAAAAAGGCAACCCATTTGGGACACCCTCCTCTCTTCTCAAGAGCTATTCCTATTCCCCAATAACTCTACTTTTAAAATTTAAAAAAAAAAAAAGAAAGAAATTTAGAGTTAAAATGCTATTAAATAAGGACCTAAAATTAATCTGCCTGCATAATTGGAAGTTAGAGAGTTATTACATGAACTGTATTGATGGAGGGACAAGGGAAATAGCAGAAATGCAATAGTTTTACTCAAAAGACTCAAACAAAAAGATCACCTAAACACAAATTCCAAAATAGCTACTTCTAGGATTTTTCCTAGTCTGCCAGAAGAGGGAGATGAAGCAAAAGAAAGCAGCAATTTAAAGAGAAGGGGGAAAAAAAATAAAAACTTGGGCTGGGGATTTAGCTCAGTGGCACAAGCACCTGCTTGGTAAACATGAGATCATGAGTTTGATTCCCAGTACCAAAAAACAAAAACAAACAACAACAACAACAAAAAACCACTTTCATATTTTAAGGTTCATGCAAGTTTATTGAAGGAACGCCTATTATCTCTCCACTGCCCAGTGCCCACAACGCTTTGACACACCATCTTGTCCAGGTTGAATGAGGATTCCAAGATAGCATGAGAAGAGTGACCCAGAAGCAGGGTACCTAATCATCCTCATCCTTTTGACAGTTAATACTGAGTCTATCCAGAACTTGGGAACAATAGAAAAATAACTACTATCTGCCAACAGGCTAGCAGGCTAGGATTTCAAGTCTATAGTTTCTTTCCCAAAGAAGAAATGATGCCACACTAATTAAAGTAACAGTATTAGACCAATAGAGAGAAGACCTGAATTTTTCACTCTCCACAAAAGGACAAGGCACAATCATGAAGTAACTTCTGGGTGCAAAGGACATTTTAGATACTTTATGCACAGCACTCACACTGTAACTCTGTAACACAGGTACTATTATGCCCATTTTAGAGCAGAAAAGGGAAGTGAAAGTTCAAATGCTTCCTCAGGACACACAGAGAGTACATACATAGCACATGGCCCAAATCTTGCCATAATCCCAGGCTCTTTTCACTAGACAGAAACCCATGGGATAAGCTCACGTCTAACAGAGGTGGGGTGATTATTACAAATAGCTAAGATCCTCATAAGGAACAACAGTAGCAGCTCAATAATTCTAGGGTTTTCCAAAGAGATTTCCTATTCATCCTCTCTGGCAGCATTAAGATCGTTTAAAATCAAAAAAAAAAAAAAAAGATCTCCCTATTCTTCACCAGGTTCTGTACTGGACAAGGAAGAGGATAACATCTGATTTTCAAACTGTAAGAGCTATTACTTTCCTAATAAATCATGAATTAAGCAGCATTCTGCTAATTTCCAGTTTCTAGTTAAAACAAATACAGGGCTTACAGACCTGTAGTGAGATTTTGCTGCTCTTGCAGGGTCACAATTTTAGCAATCTGAGCTCGGAGAGCAGCAAGTTCGTTTTCAAGTGCACAGATCTTCTGCAATGCTTCCTCATTCACCAGGGCTGTAGTCTTCGATGGAGGCTCTTCTTGGGACAAGTTTGGTAAGGAAATATGCCTGCTTGGGGATTTCTCAAACAAAAGGTCATCCTGAAGGGGTAGACTGGATCTGACCTCTGTCCTGCAAGGAAGATGTAAGCATGGCTTTCACAGGCTTTGCAAGGCATTATAAGAAATCACTACCCAATAACACAGTATCACAGTATAACATCCACAAACCACTTTTCAGGTAAAGATCTTAAAACAGATCTCCTCCTGTAAGTGTTAAAAACAACTAAGTACTTGTCAACTTCATTAACTACATACCACACCTGGGGCTTCTACCATCACCATTCTTAATCCGAATCTCTGCCAACTGTTATCAAGAGGCGTAATGGGTTCTGGTATTCCAGCAAAGGGTCTGCTGACTCAGGTTTTGTTTGTGCATGAAATAAGACATTTTTAAAATGCTTTTCAAAATGGTAAAATATACTTGACCACAAAATCAGATCCTTCCCAGGGTTTTAGCTTCTGCATATTAATCAATGTCAATGCTTCCCACATACACATCAAATTGCAAGACATGCATGACAATGTTGGTTAAATACAGTTCAAGAGCAGAAAAATGAAGTGAAAGATCAAAGGAATCATTATAATTGAGCTGTGTAATAATGCCATAGATGGTCTTATTTTCATTTGAATATAAAATTTTTCTTTTAGACATATACAACAAAAATTTGCAAATGGAAATCCTCTGGATTTGAGATTCAGATTTCTTTTCAACTGTCAAAGTAAATACTTATCCATTTTCTCCTATTTTCTGCAATCAGATATTCCTGGCCTGCATCTCCAAGGACCTTTCCTATCTTAAATTCCCTTTAAAAAAAAAAAAGAGTCTTAAAACAGTCTTTCTGGGCTGTACAACAGCACACTGCTATTTCCAGCACTAGAGAGACTGAGGCAAGAGGACTACTATGAGTTCAAGGTCAGCTTGTGCTACATAGTGAGTTCAAGAACCGCCTTGAACTACATGGTAAGACTATGTATCAAAAAAGAAATCTACATAAAAAAAATTACAGTCCTCAGCCAGGCACAGTGGTGCACACCTGTAATCCTACCACTCTAGGAGTTTGAGGCAAGATGAAACCAAGTTCAAACTCAGCTTAAGCAACTCAGTAAGACCCTGTCTCAAAATAAAATAAAGTGAGTTGGGGGTGTGGGTCAGTGCAAAGGTCCTGGGTTCAGTCCCCAGTATCATAAATGAATGAATGAATGACTAACCAACCCAATTTTCATTTCACTTCTCCCTATACCCACCCTGCGAAAATCTGAAAGTTACTGGAAGAGAATGGGAACCAACAAAGAAGGTAACCTCTGCTATTAGATATGAGGCCAGGGTGTTTCTGTCCATCTCCACAATTAATCTAAACCCCAGAGGCACATACCACTGTCTTACAATCGAGAGTCAGTATCACATAGCCAGTCAGTGTTATAGCCAGTATGGGAGTTAAGAATTTTTTTCAGGCTATCCTTCTATGAAATACAGAGAAGTATTTATTTAGCCCAACCTCAAAAATTAGTTTTCTCAGCTAAGAATACTTTATAAAAAAGAAACCTGCCTATTTCTAGCCAAAGTCTTCAACCATATAAAGTTAGCATTACTTCACTTTTTTTCACACTGGGAGTAGTGAACCCCTTAACCAGGACTGCCCTCTCTGGCAGACTAGTCTGTGCAGGAACTGAAGGACACAGTGCCTTAACTCCTAACTGACTTCCTCCTCTTTCTTCCTGTTGAGAAATCAACAGTAATAAACTGGACCCAACTGTTTTTGAAGTCACAAATTCCTCTGAAAGCTTTGTTTTTCCAAGTAAATGATTAAACAGACGCCTCGACAATTGGAGTCAGTCTCCAAATGAAGAATCTGTCCATGACTGGTCCTGCTAAAGGGCAACAGTAGGCCAGTAAGGACAAGACACTAGTGCAGACTTTCACCAGTGCACACGGTATCCTGGGACAGAGACTCCAAGTTCCTTGCTTCATCAAGCACATCCATTCCCTTTCCTCTTAGTACAAACTGCCACCCCTACCTCCCAAAAAAGAAAACAACAGTAGACACAAAGATTTCTATTTCAGGGTAGCACTGTACCCAGCTAAGAGACTACATTTCCCTGCTTCTCTTGAAGTTGGTGCAGACCTGTGACCAAGCTAGGCTAACAAAACTAGAGGCAGCATGTGGTGTGCCATCTTAGGAGGGCCACTTACAGGGAGATGGCTCCACCTCCAAGTCTTTCATCTTCTCTTTCTGTTCAGAGTCAAGTATCAGATAGTGTTAAAACTAAAGTGAGACAGAGAGCCAGAAGGTAATCTTGACATGTGTTACAATTTATGTCCAGATGTCCCCCTAAAGCCTCATGCACCTTTAGATGGGGATTTTTTGGAGACAGCTGAATCTGGATTTTGTGACTAATTCATGGTGCAGTGCTGGAATTAAGGCTGGGTGATTGCTGGATCAGTCCACTGGCTGGATCAGTCCATTGACTGGTTTGGCACCACCCTAATACCATTATACCAGACACTATAAGGGACAGAAAAAGGCCTCTGTCTCTGTCTGTCTCTCTCTTTCTCTTTTCTCTCTCTCTCTCGCTTTTGCTATCTTCCACTGCCATGAACTGTTGTCCCTCTGCCATGTGCCACTCTGCCTTGGAGTTAGCTGATTATGGAATGAAAACTCTACAAACTGTGAGCTAAATTAACCTTTCCTCCCTTAAGTCTGGGCACTGGGTATTTTGTCCCCTAACTTTGGGTGCCAGATATTTATAGTCTCAGCAATGAGAAAAGTAACTAAGACAATACAGAAGCCCACATTAAGGATAGGACAGAGCTTGGCTGGGTACCTGGTAACATCGTAGAGCTGCTGTCAGCTCCAGACCACCAGCCCTTGAGTATTTTTAAGGGAGAAACTACGTTAAGAGAAAAATTATTTTCTATCTTGTTAACTCACCATTTCTATGAGCTTCTCTGTTACATGCAGTTAAACTTAACCCTGTTAGGACATTCAATATCAACAAATTTTATTTAGCTTTCCTTTACCTGGCTATTGGTATTTTATCTTTGTTTGAGAGCTGTATGATTTCCATTTTACTTTATGCTTTAATGGAGGGATCCTAGGACTCTTAGATTTTGGCATTATTACTAAATATTATATTTACTTTATTATTTTGGAATACTTGTGGAATTTGTTTGGATTACAAAGCTTCAATTAATATTTCTTAGCCTGACACTGTCAAGAAACACAGTATGAAATTTGTTTAAAAGATACATGAAGAATAAACAAAAACTTTTATAATACCAATGCGTGACTAAATGTGAAATATTTTGTCATAAAAGTTATCGATAGGATTTTTGTGCTCTAATCAACTCGTACCTGCTAATCCTGCAGTACCTGGTCTATGCTTACCTATTGTTTTACTTGTCATTCAAATCAAATTCCTTCTTTGCTCTTGGCTTACTTCATTCTTACTTTATTCAGTTAAAATGATTCAAATTAAATTATTATTGCTAAAGTCAGTGATAATCTTCTAACTAAAAAATGAAGTTAATATTTAGTAGCTTTTCAACTTAACAAGCCTGTAAGTATTTGCTACTGATGTCTTTTTTTTTTTTTTTTTTTGCATTTATATTGGAAATTACAAAAGTATAAAGCAGAACTCTATAACACACACAAAATACATATTCTGGTTTAACACCCAAGTAAGTCTGAGAAAATTAATATAAGCCACTGAAATAAGATATTTCAAGAGATCTGAAGAGATTTCAACAAATTTGTACAATACATATTGGGTCCCTCTCTGAAAAATCACTTACCTCTGCTAGCCTGTACTAACTCTCCTCCTCCCTTGAGCAGACTGTTGGTTTGGGAGGTAGAAATGCAGGACCTTTCTTTTAACTTCCAAATGCTGGCTTCATTCAAAATACAAATGTTTTACACATGTTCCTTGAGCACTCTCTTTTCCAGCTATTCTATCTTTACATGACAGACTATAAACCTTCCTTATCTATTTAAATAGACTTTCTAGATCAATGTAAATGTCTCACAGAAAACTCTAACTTAATATATTCCAGTCTTGACAACTCCATCCTATTTACATATACCACAAAATGTTTTCCTATATTCCTATTAATTATTCTACCATCCCCATAACTACCCTAGACAAGAACCTGGGAGTTACCCCAGGCTCCTTTCCTCAATCGCTAGATCGCATGGATTTCTGTTTTTTCAACCCTCTGATCTCTCTTGGCTTTGATCTTTCTTCTGCTAGTTTCTTATCAAATTTTGACAATCTACTGATCTGTCTCCTGGTCTGTCTTCTCTTTATTCTTCATCCTATTTACAGATTAATTTTACAAAAATACAAATTTGATCATATTACTGTAGTGCTTAAACTTCTTTCTTGAACCCACTCTGTTTCCTTAGTGTAACATCTCTGGCCTTTGAAATTCTATCTACTTTCCATCCTCATCTGTAGCTCAAACTTCTCCGGGATTATGTAGTTACCCTGAACCATTTGGTATGTCCCAAACGTGCCATCTTGTACCTTGACTGTACCTTTAAACAAATTCTTAGCTGCGTATAGTGGCACCATGCAGTAACCCCAGCTACTCAGGAGGCTGTGGCAAACTCAAGGTCCGCCTAGGCAATTTACTGACTTACATCTGAACTCAACTGCCAGTATAGCAGTGATGGAGGAAGTGGAAGTGTAAGCAGAAAAGCAAGAGGAAGAAGAAGAAGATGAGGAAAAAGAAGAGGAAGAAGAAGAAGAAAAGATAAACAGGAAGAAGAGGAACAGAAAGAGGAAGAAGAAAAAGAGGAAAAGGAAGAAGAGGAGGAGAAAGTATAAAAAGAGGAAGAAAAAGAAAAGAGCTTTCCCATGTGCTTCACTCCTACTAACCCCTTGTAATCTAGTTGCACCATCCCCTCCTCTGAGAAGCTTTACTGAGCCTCTCTCACCCTACATGGCCTTCTATAATTATTCAGTAGACTTTACAATATCAATAATGTTGAATATCCTTTTAATCTCCTCTAGCACACTAAACATCCCTGATCAACATTTTATTCAAGTTCTTTCAAATAAATGGAAACACTTAACTCATACCATTATTTCCTTTGAATCACAACTCATCTTAATTCATAATTTTTAGGAAACATTCTACAAGAGTTCTACTGCAACCTAGTTTGATTTTCCTGCTCCAAGGTGACCATAATAATTACTGTACTTAACATATTATGACAGTCCTTTCTGATCTCTCCTACTAGAATATAAACATCTAAAGGGCTAGATATATGATTCATAATGACTCAAGACAGAATAACATGTCCCCAGAAACGTAACTGAGTGTTAAAGTGAAAAGAAAAACATTGATCAAGAAAAAGGGGTTAGTTACTACAGCTCGAAATCAGGCTATTAAAAAGCAGCATTGCAAATTACCCTCAAAAGTTTTAATGCAGCAGACATTGCACTGAGTCCTCAACAGTGTTCTAAACTTACCTGAGTCTCATTGAGTTCTCTCTTCCTTCTGTGGCTACCCAGGCAACATCGGCAAAGGACGCCACTGCATCCTCTCTTGGGTGACTAGAAGTCCACTCCGTCACATGGCTAGTAAGCTGTCAATTACAAATAGGGAAACTCCTTTTTCTGACATCAAAACATTTTTACTCACCTAAAAAACTAGTCAGCTCTGGTGTTACAAACACCTGGGAATTTTCTACCAGCTCCACTGAAGGTCTCCATGAAAGAAATGACTAGTCTTATCCTGCTGTCTAATAGTGTACGATTAACGTCTGAACTACAATTTAACTTTTTGTTTTATGAGTTAGTCTTTTTCTTTTCCTTTTTTTTTTTGAGATAAGGTGTTGCTATGTAATACAGATTGGCCTTGAACTCACTATGTAGGCCCAGTCTGTCCTCAAACTCATGGCAATCCTCCTGCCTCAGCTTCCTGAGTGCTGGAATTACAGTCATGTGCCTCATGACCAGCAAAAAAAGTCTGAACTCCCTAAATCTCTTTTCAACAGTATTAAAGAACAAAAATAATAAAGAACAATTGAGCAGAATTTAGCCTAAAACTTAACATATAGATGAAGGAAACAGTATTTTGAAATAAATACAAGAAAAGCATGCAAGCCAGAAATGGTAGCACACAATTGTAACTGCAGCACGTGGGAGGCTAAGGCACAAAGATCACTGTCAGTCCAAGGCGAGCCTAGGCTACATAGTGAGTTCAAGGCCACTCTCAACTATAGATGGAGACTGTCTCAAAAACTCAATAAAAAAGAAAGAAAAAGCATGCAGGGCCTGAAATTTACCTTTAAAAGTGGAAAGATAATTTAACTGAATTTAGGTGGCATCATACATATAATACTGCAGAGTTAGAAGGTCAATGAATAACAATTTTAAAATAAAGCCAATAAGTTAATATACTTCCAAAGATTTGAGGTTAAAAATTTTTTCACTTTTTGATTTACTAAATTGGGGAAAAATATGTAAAAGGTCATAGCCATGGTTCAGTAGGAAAGGAAAAAAAATATATAAAGACACAGAAAATTTAGTGTAGCATATTTTTACTGTTTTTCAAAAGTTCACTTTAACATTGGAAAAAATGCTTGGAATTAAAAATATATCCCTCTGTATCCATGAGAGACTGGTTTCCAGGACACTGAGCCTTCCCACCCATACCAAAATCATTATGTAATGCTTAAGCCCCTTATATATAAATGATAAATAGTGCTTGCATATAAACTACATACATACATACATCCTCCCACTTTAAACATCTCTAGAATACTTACATGAAAATGCTACATAAATAACTGTTACACTGTGTTAGGAAATGATGACAAGAAAAACGTACACGCTCAAGAAAGAAACAATGTTTTGAAGTATTTTTGAACCTCAGATGATTAACAGAATTTGTGAATACAAAGGGCCAACTTACAAATGTGCAAAAGTTTAAATAACTATTAGAAGAGCTTTTTCCTAATATGACTTTTCATAAAATAAACACCCTGCAATTGTGAATGAGGATTCTCTACCAAGAAGTTATAAACTCAGTGCACTTAACTACTCTGTGCTTGTACCCAAATATAAAACATGTATTCTTAAAAGCAACATAGTAAAATAATAACCTCTAGCTTTTACTTGTTGTGTAGAATATACTTATCACTATTTTTCTACAAATTCTTACAACTGCAAAAAAAAAAAAAAAAGAAAGAAAGAAAAAAGAAAAGAAAGCAGAATGTCCTCATTTTAACATAGTGACACTCAGCAACACTCACTAACTGGCCAGGTGGTACACCTGTGTAAAGAACACATTCTGGAAGCTGGAACACTCAGTTAAATATTACAGCTTACACTCAGGCATTACAATTCAGTTAAATATTATAGGTCAGACTTGGATACTAATGTTTCTGGACAATGTGATCACTTTCTTAAAAATTTATTTTGGAGAGAAGGGAGGGAAAGGAAGGAAACATAAAAAGAATTAAGATGTGTTATGTACATTTTCCAACTCCCCAAAATGAATGTAATCATATACTGTAAAAATGTAACAATAAAAAATAATTTTAGAAAATTATTTTTAATTTATTTTGGCACTGGGGATGTAGCTCAGTGGCAGAGATAGCACTTGCCTAACAAGTTCAAGGTCCTTTATTTGATCCCTAGCACTGCAGAAAAAGGTAAATAAATTACTTTTAATCTTTTTAAATTGACATAATAAAAGCTGTATATTTTACCATGCAGAATATGTGTTTTAAAATATTTGTGTAATGTGAAATGAGCTACTTAATAGGTATATTACCTCACATATTTATTTTTTATGAGAATACTTGAAATCATGCAATGATTTTCAAAACACAATCCACCATTACCTATAGTCATCATGTTGCTTTCTTCTTCTTTTTTTTTTTTTTGCACTGGGAATCTAACTCACAACCTCGTACTTAGGAGGTAGGTGCTTATGCTGCTGAGCTAAATCCCCAGCCCTTATAGTCACTATGTTGTATAGTAGATCTCTTTGTGATCATTGAATTTTTTTTTTTTTTTTTTTTTTTGGTACCAGGGATCCAACTCACGACCTTGAGCTTGCCAGGCAGGTGCTTATGCCACTGAGATAAATCCCCAGCCCTGATCACTTTTTTTTGTTAAATATTTATTAGAAGTTGCTATACACAGAGTGAGACAGTGGTGATGGAGTGGGACAGTGGTGATGGAAGATGGCAGCAAGGGACAAATGAAAATAGGAAGGAAAATTGCCTATCTCTGAAAATAACTTTGGTAACAGTATCTCCAGGGAGAAACACACCTATAAGAGTCAGGCATGGTAGCGCATACTTGTAATCCCAGCACTCAGGAGGCTGAGGCAGGAGGATCACAGTGAGTTTAAGGCCAGTTTGGGCTACAAAAGTGAATTCAAGGCCAGTCTGAACCATAGAGAGAAACTCTGCCTCAAAGAAGATCAAAACATACATATATACATACATACATAAATGTATGTCAATTCTTAATGATGAATAAAATGTCCCCAAACATTTGTTAGTTATCAACTCAGTCTTCAAGTCACTATTCCAAAATTTTTAAAACATAACATTTGTAGTTAAGGGCTGGGGATTTAGCTCACCGGCATAAGGGCCTGCCTTGCAAGCATGGAGTCGTGAGTTCAAACCCCAGTACCAAAAAAAAAAAATTTGTAGTTAAATTAATTATCTTAACAGTCATTGTGTAGCTAATACCAAGAAATGAACATCATATATGGTATGGTATCACAAAATAGCCTATTCCAGACATCAAAGAGTACCTGAGAAACAAAATTAAATTTTTAATCCAGGAATTTAGATAACTTGAGATATCAGAGATCACCAGACCACAACACTTAGCCTATCACCTGACCAGCTCCTGACAGATTTCTCTCCTGCCTTGGGACCTGAGCATCAGCTATTCTTTTGATCCACAATATTCCCCCAGACTCCTTCCTTTGTAACACTACAGAGCTGGCTTGCTCTAATTTTTAATTAACAGTTCCTGAGAAGCCTTCCCTGCTGTTATTTCCCTTTCTTGCCCCATGCCTACATTTATTTACTTGGCATTGATTACAAGTTGGGAATATACATTTATTAGGATATTTAGTTGTTTATTATCTCTCCAGACAAATCATATCAATCATTCAAATCATAAGAATATTCACATGCTTGTTTTATTTACCACTGAATACCAGCATGTAATCAACAACAAAAAAAATACAGTATTCAAATGTATAAACTTATTTGTTAAATAAAAATCAGCTGTAACAAGTGACCATTTTACTTCCAGATTTCATCATATGTGAATTTTAGTGAGAATTTTATTCATTGCTTGTTTAGTTACAGAATATTCCTTTTTGCCATCAATTCCAATAGTCACTTCTCACGACCCCAGAAAACAGGCTAAGGTAGGGCTACCAGAGAGAAAAAAAGTAATCAGAGATAAATTACCCAGATGTGGGATTCAAATTACTACACCACACAGCCAAGCCTCCAACTCAGGTTAGTCTAACTACTTATCCGTTAGTACTCTGGATCACTTTGTGTGTATATGTATGTGTGCACTCATGTGCCTTAAACTTTCTAAGTGTAGTATTTAAAATTTCCAATAGCTGGGCACAACAGCACATTCCTGTAATTCTAGCTACTCAGGAGTTGGAAGCAGGAGTATCTCAAGCTCAAGGCAATTTAGTAAAACTCTGTCTCAAAAAAAAAAAAAAAGGCCAAGGATGTAGCTCATAGGTAGAACACAAGCTTACAGAGTGTGAGGCCCTGAGTTCAATCCTCAGAAATAATAATAAAACATATTTACATTCTATGTTTTTCCCTAACAATTTAAATTTTTTTAAAAAGTGTCTGAAAAGTGCTTTAATGATTATTTCCATAACTGCCATTTATCATTATCTTACTGCTTTAAACAATGCTTACTTTTGGAACTGGAGACGTAGCTCAGTGGTAGAACACTTGCTTGATCACAAGGCCCTGGGTCCAATATCCAGCACCACCATCAATCAATCAATTTTAAACAAAAATACTAAAATACAATGTGCTCAAGTTTGCAATCTTATCTACATAAGAAACTCAAATTTTTAAAAACATACATTTAAAATTCAGATCTAGCAAGGTTTGAATGGCATTTGTGTTTATTAAAAAATTCCTGATATATATAGAGAGAGAGCCACCATGGAAAAATGAGGTCTCCCTATAGGTATTTTTTTTTAAATCCTAGTGATTTGAATATGCATCTAGACCACTGCATCTCATCTCTCCAGTCCCCTGAGCTTACGATTTCTGCAAGTACCTCCATGATCTGAATTTTCTTTTGGTCTTACAAACATACAAGGAAACAAAAAAGGACATGTTCAAATTTGTCTTTATTTGAATTTCTACCTCCAAGAGGACCACAGTATTCAAATATACAAGTGTATATTTTAAGTGTTTAGTTGTGACCTAACGCTGAAATGCACATATATAAAAGCTATGAAAGGTCTAGGGGAAATTATTTTCCTTTAAAGTAAATGGGAAAGGCCTAGAGATATTGTGTTAAATGTAATGTAGCAAACTTATACTTATTTACTCTTTAATGAAGTACAGAGGAAGACAATAAAACCTATGAGCTTACTGATAAATCTTGTGATAATATTTACTGGGTGTCTTAGTTAGTTTTCTCATTGTTGACACAAAATACCCAATACCTAAAGTTAAAAACAGAAAGGTTTATTTAGCTCACAGTTTGTACAGCTTTCAGTCCACAATTGGCTGGCTTCACAGCAGGGTAGATGGCAGAGGGGCATCCCAGAGGAGAAATAATTTGTGAAGAAAGCAGCCACACAGCAAAGCAGCAGCAGCAGCGACAAGCAACAAGAAGGAACCCTCCTTCTGTCCCTTACAACCTCTCCAGGCTACCCACCAGATATACTTAGCGTCTGGCAGTCTTAATCCTACCATCACACGATACATTAATCCGGGCATCACATCCTTGATCCCAGGATCACACACCCTAGGATCCAGCCACCTCCAAAAGCATGAGGCTCTGGGGAGACATCTAGACACAAACCGTATTAATAAATGTCTTTTTACATTTATTAATAATTTTTTTCCAACATGACATTGTCTCCTAAATGCTAGAAGGTTTAACTAAATTTGTTGGTCTGCGTTTTGATTTGTCACTCTACAAATATGCAGAAATCAACTCTGTAGTAACAGGGAGTTAAATGAGAAAACCAAATAAAAAATTTTGCTCTGCAGCTGTAAGGTGGCAGTAACAATAAAATTATCACCAGTGGTAGTACTTTTATTGAGCACTCACTATTCATCACTTGCTGTTATACCCAGGTCTCTCATTATCTCATTCAACACAACACAAAGTAACATTCTCATCTGGCTTAAGGTTTACATTGCAGTCTTATTTGACCAAACGCACAAGAGGGTCTTTTCAGAGGTGGCTGATGCTGGGATTAAGGGTGTGTGATCAGTTCACTGATTGGTTTGGCACTGCCTTGTTCCCAGCAACCTAAATAGAGTATAAAAGGCACAGAAAGCCACTGTTAAACTCACTTGCTTTTGCTGTTTTTCACCTGCTTTAGAGCCTGCTTTGGAGCCAGGGTATTATGAACTGAAACCTCTGCAAACTGTGAGCTAAATATACCCCTCCTTCTTTAACTCTGGGCATCAGCTATTTTGTCTCACCAAGAGAAAAGTAACTAAATGAACAAAAAGAGTAAGACGTTTCCTATAGATCCTTCAAAAGACACTGAAATCATCTAGGACAAGAAAATGGTGTTTTTCCTACTCCTATTTCTAATGACCATATGAATGTCCTATTCTCAATTTAATTTATTTCAACTTTTGTTTCCTAAATATGGCCTTTATTACAATGCTATCTACTCTCCTTGGGCCCCAAGGTGGTTCCCCAGTCCTGTATAATACAATTATTTATTCAGGCTGGACTCCTAGGCAGCCAAGATATACTCCTCACCAATTAGCCCCTTGCTAAATCAAAAAAAAAAAAAAAGAAAAAACAAACAAAAAAAACCTTTCAATTTGATTACTTTAAACGGAAGCCTCCGTATTTTTTGAAGGCTCTAAACTTATATTTCTGATACATACAAAAAGAAAAAAAAGTAAAAAATAGAAATATAGATGTTTAATAGATTTAAATATCAAGTAACAGATAAAATACTTACTTTACTACTGAATTTTTATTTTTTATTTTTTAAAAGAGTAGCTATTTTATTTACAGACCTGATTTTTTTGCTGTTGTTGTTTAAATTGGTACAGGGGATCGAACTCAAAACCGCGTGCTTGCAAGGCAGGCACTTATGCCGCTGAGCTAAATCCCCAGCCCCTGCTACTGAATTTTAAAGAGTATACCTGGAAATAAAAATCTCACTATAAATAAATGACTTCCATCTTCTATTGCATTTTCAAGTAAGTAACTAATGTTTCTCTGACTTTGCTCTTCTCATGTTAGTTCATCTCTTTTTGAATGCAATCCTGTACTATCTCTAATACTCTTTGCTGGTCATTAAGCAACTGAAAGTAACACTTAAAGAGAATCCTGACAGGCATGGTGGCACTCATCTGTAATCCTATCTGAGGCAGAAAGACTTCTATGAGTTTGAGGTCAGTCTAAACTACCTTATACATTCAAGGCCAGCCTGGACTACATATTGGAAAGCCTGACTCAAAAAAAAAAAAAGAAAGGAATAAAGAAAGAAAGACAGACAGAAAGACAATCTTCCAAGTCCTTTTACATGTCTCTTGTTACATAAACACAAGTTCTCCAGCAACTAGAAGGTTAAAAACATAAAATAAATAAAATGAAAAACTTTGGTAGTCCTAGAGATCAAACCCAGTCTCTTTCCTGTTAAGTAAACTGTCAACCACTGATCTATACTCAAAGCAACAAAGTTTTAATGAAACTGAGCAATCGGAAAATGTTAATAAGTGTTAGTTAACATAAGTCATCTGAAGAAAATAGCAAAGTAAAGCAAACAGTAATGTGTTTAAATAAACTGAATTCTGAGAAACTACTTGAGAGACTTACTACTATAGATTTCATTTTGATTGTTAAAAAGCCTGGTATTTGATTTAAAAAAAAAAACTACTTCTTGGGAAACTCCAATCTACCAATTTCTACCCTGACTCACAAAACATTTAGCCAGCTAATTTGAAAGCAGGATTATGAACACAGCAATGAACAACTTTTAATCTCAAAAAAAAGCTAATTTCAACTCCTTATTTAGAAAAACATCTTCACCTTTATCTACCAGGAATGATTTATGAGTATAATGTCCTAGCAAATAAGCAAGCACAGCACATGTGAGCTTGTAAATAATGAGTTAAATATTGCATATCTTCCAGATCTCTGTGAGCTAATCTATTAATTAAAGCTGGTAGACCTCTGTTGAATTTTACATTATTAAATGGTGAACTGAAACATGTTGTCACAGAGAATTACTAAAAAAGAACAAAGCCATATGATATGTCTACCTATAGTAAGGAACAAAGGCACAAAAAAGAAAATAGTAATGTCTCTAAGCAAAAAGTAGAGTTGCTCTTGATACTAAAAGAGAATGCTGACTTGAGCCTTCAGAAGTACTCTAATTTAGTGCTTGACTCTCACTTCATTCAGACCACTACAATTACTTTTTGTTTTGATACTGACATATAAGGTAATGGATATTACATTTAATGCGGAGTTTGAAACCAGTGTTGGAGAAAACTTACGCATCATCCACAAGACATCTAAAAACAAACCAAAGGAGCAAAGTGGCTGTCCCAAGAAGAGGGATATGATATTAAAAAAAAGATACTTTTTACCCAAAGGCCTGTGTTTGAGGTCACCTGAGAATTAACAATGGCTTAGTTTATCATATGCTTCTAAATCTTCATGTAAGTATTTTTAAGAAGGATAAGTCTCTTAAAGATCTGAAATAATCACAAAGGAACTAAAATTAGACTTGACTCTCGTTTGTTACTCCTCTTATTTTATTGGTAATGGCATGAACATGGAAAAAGGTTCAGAATCAGCAAAGTACTTTTAAAACCATCTTGTAAATATTAATATTAAAATCTAGAATACATGATAAAGGCCATCTATGACAAACCAACAGCCAACATTATACTAAATGGACAAAAACTGAAAGCTTTCTCTCTAAAATCAGGAACAAGACAAGGATGCCCACTGTCTCTACTCTTTTTCAACATAATCCTGGAAACTTTAGCTGGAGCAATTAGACAAGAGAGAGAAATAAAAGTAATAAAGATAGGAAAGGAAAAAGTTAAACTATCGTTATTTGCAGATGACATGATACTGTACATAGAAGACCCCAAAAACTCCACCAAAAGACTTCTAGATTTAATAAACAAATTCAGTAATGTAATTGGTTACAAAGTCAACACTCAAAGATCAATAGCCTTCTTGTACATGAATAACAAACTCACTGAGAGAGAAATCAGGGAAATAATACCTTTTACAACAGCATCCAAAAAATAAAATACTTAGGAATCAATCTAACAAAGGATGTAAAAGACATTGAAAACTATGTACTCTGAAAAAGGAGATTGAAGAAGATATTAGAAAATGGAGAGATATCCCGTGCTCTTGGGTAGGAAGAACTAATGAAGTGAAAATGGCCATAGTTCCAAAACTGTTATACAAATCCAGTAAAATCCCAATCAAAATTCCAATAGCATATCTCACAAAATTAGAGAAAACAATTCTAAACTTCCATCTGGAACCAGAAGAGACCTAAAATAGCAAAGGCAATCCTGGGCAACAAAGACAAGACAGAGAACATTACAATTCCTGACTTGAAATTATACTATAAAGCTACTGTAATTTAAAAAAATAAAACACCATGTTGGAACTTGGGGCACTGGGAAAACAAGCAGCCAGCTCACCACTCTGGTTAAGTAGCTGTGGCCTGACAAGCCTCAGCTACCCAAGGGCAAGAACCATCAGCATCTCCTGAGACTTGCGCCATGTTGGAACTTCGGGCACTAGGAAAACAAGCAGCCAGCTCGCCACTCTGGTAAGCAGCTGTGAGCCTACCAGCACGTGGGCTAAAAATCAAACATTCACCACCATCACCACTACCCCCCTTAGCAACTGGGAGCCAGAGATCTGAGTATCTCTTGCAAGTTTGACTATATGCAATATAGCAAATAAGGGGGATTTCCTTCTACCATATTTTTATCACTGTTTTGCTCTGTCTTGATTAATGGTATTGCTCTATTCAATATTCTGTTCTTGTAAGTTTGGTATTTCCTTCCATTTTGCTGTACCTGATTAAAAGAATGACTATTGTGAAAAAAAACGAGATATACTATGGTACCTATTACTGTTATCCCAGTAATCTGCCGTGAAGTTCTGTACCGATGTCACTACACTGTCTCAATTGGCTTTGTTCCGTCTTGTTCTGCTGTATTTTACTACTTTCAAAATAAAAAATAAATAAAACAAAATAAAATTTTAAAAAAGTAAATAAAACAGATCAGTAAGGTACTGAGCAAGCTGAAACATGATATAACTAAACAGATAAGACTTACAAAGCAAAAGGAGAAAAAAAAGTGCTCTAAAGGATATAACTGCATGTATATTTAAGTGTGTAGGATTGATAACCATGGTGCTAAGTTTTCTGATCAGTGAACAAAACTGTTTGCAGCCTCACTATTTGAATGTCCACTTTGTATGCTTTAATTTTGTTATTTGAACAACTATATCTAAGAAGACAATATATAATTTATCAACTAGTGATTTATGCTTATTTTTTTTAACTTCTGTATTGTTTCTACCCTTTTTTCTGTTTTGCTTTTTTTCTCTTTAAATAAAATTTTTTAAATAAATTAATTAATTTAATTTAATTTTAAAAAAACAGTATTGTGCTGGCAAAAAAACAGAACCAAAGATCAATGGAATACATTAGAAGATGAAAAAACTGCAGAGACACTAAGCCACTATATCTTTGACAAAAGTGCCAAAAATTCACTGGAAGAAAGATAGCTTCTTTAATTAATGGTGCTGGAAAAACTGGCTCTACATATGCCAAAGATTAAAACTGGACCCATATCTTTCACCATGTACTAAGCTAAAATCAGAATGGATCAAAGATCTCAATATTAAAACAGAAACATTAAATCTGCTGGAAGACACAGTAAGTAAAACTCCTGATGACACTGGTGTAGGCAAAGACTTTATGAACAAAACCCAGATTACACAGGAACTATCACAAAGAATCAACAATAGGATCCCATCCTCCTGAAAAGCTTTTTGCACAACAAGAGAAACCACCAACAGAGTGAAGAGACAACCCCACAACGTGGTAGAAAATGTTTGCCACCTGTTCCTTAGACAAAGGAGTATTATCAAGAACATATAAAGAACTCACAAAAATCAGTCCTCCCAGATTTAAACACCCAGTCCAAAAATGAGTGTCTGAGATGAATACACACTTCTCAGATGAGGAAATACAAAAAGCAAATAAATATGTGAAAAAATATTCACCATCACTGGTGTTTCGAAAGATGCAAATTAAAACAACACTGAGATTCCACCTCACTCCAGAAAGAATGACTAGTATCAAGAAATCAACCAATAATAAATGCATGAGGGGCTGTGGGAAAAAGGGATCCTTCTCCACTGTTGGTGGAGTGCAGACTGGTGCAACAACTGTGAAAATCAGTGTGGAGATTCCTCAAAAAAACTAAGATAGGAGGAGGTCCCACACAACCCAGCTATTTCCCTTCTAGGTATCTTCCCAAAAGAATAAAAAACATCATACCACAGCAATGTATGTGCACCCATGTTTATACCAGCCATGTTTATAGCAGTTTGTAATATCTAGCCCTTGGAAACAACCTAAATGCCCACCAGCGGAGGAATGGATAAAAAAGAAGTTGTATTTTTATACAATAGATACTACTCATCCATAAAGAATAAGCTGGACACTTTTATAGGTAAATGGATACACCTTGAGACCATACTCATTAGTGAAATAAGACACACATATGTAAACATCATTTTGTTTCATTAGAGTGACAAACCAAAAGAAAAAACATATGTATATGTATATGTATATGTATATGCATATGCTTATAAAAAAATTAGTTAAGATAAGTATACTACTGACTTCTCTGAGTTCACTGAAGAGAAAGATTTGTGCTGGTATTGTTCACACAACCGAATGTGTAAGTCTTGTGCTCTGGATGAATGATTTGAGGATGACAGCGCGCCACATATGTACCATTGTTGCCCCTTGACTGATGTGCTTTTAAATTTTGTTATAGTTTTTTTTTTCCTTCTTTTTTTCTTTTATCTTTGAATAAAATGGATTTTAAAAAAAAAGAAATAAAAAAAAAAATCTAGAATACGTAAAATAAAGTACCTGAAACTGAACTCTTGGACACTGGATCACAGATAAGTTAGTGCCAATTTTCCTTACGATACTTCGAGATGAACCATATGGCTTTCCTGACCAAAGTACCTGAGGAAACAGGAAAAAAACCAAAAGTTTAATTACAAGACTTCCAGAACAGCCAAATTTATTATCATTGGACTATTCACTGTGTAACACACTAACATATTTAATTATGGTATCAAGCTGTTCTAAATGTTACAGAAATAGCTAGCATTTTTCAATTCAAAATGAAAAAATACATATAACTGGCCATTATTAAGCCAATAAAGTTTAATGTACAGCATTATATAAAAAGATAAATACTAAATAGCACTTTGAGTAAAATTTTTATTTTTTTTTTAATACGAACTACTTTTGCTACAATGAACTTTTCAGAACAAATCCAAATTAATACAAAGTTTGGAATGTGAATTTGTGCCATGCATGCACAAGAACTTAGGGTATGGAGGAGTGAAATCCAGTTGTACTGCTCTGCAAGCATTACATCTTCTTCAATGGTTTTATCTTTAATTTGCATAAAGGTATTAAATGAGTTAATGGTAGTCTCAATGAGCAGAATTTACCCAGTAAAATAATGCACATAGGACATTAAAGCAGAAAACAAAAACTCCAGAGCAAAAAGCAAACAAAACACACACATGTATGATGTTAAGTCATTACAAATTGTACCTTGAAATTTCTCCCCCAGTATATGATCTTCCCTTAAAGAGAAAAACTATCCGTTTTGAGTTCTACACCTGAAAGCCTGGACAGAAGAGGTAAAGAAAAGTAGTATGCCATTAAAAGCAATTTTAAAAGAAAAGAATGAGAATATCATGACTATTAGACTCAGTCATCAAACTTTAACATCCACCTATAAATTCTGAAGATTAAATAATACCAAGTCAGCTATGTATAGATTCTGAACAATGAACACTACCCTCTTCATAAGGTTACTTTACAGCCATTCTAATTTAAAGACTGGAATTACCCTAATAAAAACAATATGACTACCAGGCGTGGTGGCACATTCCTGTAATCCCAGCACTTGGGAGCCTGAGGCAGGCGGATCCTTGTAAATTCCAGCCCAGCCTGGGCTACAAAGTGAGCCCAAGGCCAGCCTGAAGCACACAGTGAGACCTTGTCTCAAGAAGACAAAAAAAAAAAAAAATTATATATATAATACACGATCAAGTAATCAGTCCAATACCTAACCCATACTAGGCCTTCAGAACCAGACCTTCTAGCTGTTCTAATAGTATACACAATTTATAAAATGAGAAAAAAAGTAACTTGATTTCTTAAATTTTAACAACCAAATTCAATTTAGGGATAGTAATAGAAATCAAAGTGAGATTTATGGAAGAATGAAATACCCTTTGCAATCTACTTCAATTTTTAAGTAATTTTTATCATTCTTATGTTGATAGTTTCACCGACTCTTAGGAGAGTTCCATAAAATAAAATATAATATAAACTGATAACAGAACCTGTAATTCTTCCTTTGGAAATATAAATAAAATGGATGGTACAGCTGGGAAGAATGGCACATGCTATAATCTCAGCTACACACAGGCTGAGGCAAGAGGACTAAACATTAGAGACCAAACTAAGCAACTCAGCAAGGTCCTCTCTCAAGATAAAACACAGGAGGGGCTGCAGGATGTAGCTCAAGGGTAGAGTACTTGCCTAACATGCACAAACCCCAGAACTACCAAAAAAAAAAAAAAGAACCTCTTGGGGCAGGCTGAAAATTTGGTCAATATAAAGAAACCCCAATGCTTTAGAAGGGTGAAGCAGGCAGATCAAAAGTTTGAGCCTAGCCCTAGCAATGTAAAGACACTGTCTCAAAATAAAATGTAAGAAAGAAGGGCTGGGAACGTAGTTTGGTATGAAGGCTTTGAGTTCAATTCCCAGTATACGTACATACACACACACACACACACACACAGATATGAATACTAAAATACAAATATTATAGCTGGACATCACAGCTCATGCTTGTAATCATGGCTGCTCAAAAGGTGAGGCAAAGGACTATAAGTCCGAGACTAGCCTGAGTCACTTAGTAAGACTCTATCTCAAAATAGCATTTAAAAAGGATTGGGGATGTAGATCACTGTGGAGCACCCTGGGGCTCAATTCTCATTACAAAAAAAAAATTAAAAGATTTAAAAGCGAAGTTATTCTACTTCTTTATCAGTTTTTTTGAGACAGGGTCTATGTCCTTTAAGCCGGTCTTGAACTCACTATGCAGTACACACTGACCTCAAACTCACCGTGATCTTCCTGCCTCAACTTCCTGAGTACTGGGATTACAGGTATGCACCATCATGCCCAGCTAAGGCAAAACTATTCTGAAATTTAAAATAAAACTTCTTTTTTTTTTTAGCACTGGGGATTGAACTCATAACCTTGTGCTTGCCAGGCAAGCACTTACACCACTGAGCCAAATCCCCAGCCTTAATAAAACATCTTTCATAGCAATGATCATGCAGGGGATCATAACATACTCTTACTGAGGAGAAAAAAATACCTGACTAGAGGAAAATGAGAAGCCTCACTGCTGAAATCAATGAAATCGTCCCATCCAAGAAACATGGACAAGTAATTCTAAAACACAATATTTAAGGAAAAGTTTAACTTATTTATATATTTTAATAGTTTTGATCTTTTTTAAAAAAAAATCCATTGGGCAATGGTAATTACACCATTCAGTCTTTGCACTTTTGAATCTTCTAGTTAGTCAGAAGTCAAAACTCTCTTATGACTATTTATGCATCACAATGTGACAATTACATAGTCTAAAGTGAATCTTCCCACCTCTCCAGGAAACAAAGATCCTGCCCAAAGACGGAAAGGTTAAAAAGCTCACAAAGAAAATTTTAAAAAGAAAATATAAAAAGGATTTGCCAAGGTCAGAAACTAATGCTTCTGCCAGCTTTTAGCATTCTTCACTCTGCACGCAGCAGGGCTAAATTTCGACTATTATCTTTCCATCTGTTTAATCTCAAGAAGAAAGAATACCAGGTGCTTTCTACAAGAGTAGTGGATTTTAATCACAAGGAAAAAGTAGACTATTTAGGTTTTGTCTACAAAGTTAAAGGAAGGAAAAGAAAAGAACAGATTGTGATTTTTTCCAAGCATACACAGTCGACTAACAAAATGTTCTGTTACCTGTGCATTGTACAGTACTTAGCACCAAGATATATGAAGCGAGAATCTGTAAGCTAGAGACTAAATAATTTGGAAAGGACCACAACCTTTATTGAGTAATAGAAAAAATTGAGAAGAAAGAGTAGCTAACTTTCAGGAAGTTTTAAAAAAAAACTAGGTCTTGGTACCTTTTTCTATTCATCTCTCATGGAGGGGAAGAAACTGCAAATGGCTGTGAAGAAACAGTGAACAGATGGTACCAAAAACTCACCATCTGTACACTGGGAAACTGCATGACCCAAAAGCAGCTCCCACCGTAACTTGTGACTAAACTTTGTCTTATCAGTACTTGGAGAAGGGTAGACTTCCTCTAAACTTTCAGTAATATTTCTTCAGATAGGAGAGAAGGTAGGGAAAAACCTATCACTACCAAGTAATTTGATCTCATTAAAAATAAAATACTTCAATTCCCTTAAGAAGTAACTAAAAGAAAACCTGTGCTTTATCTATAAAAACTGTTTATAAATAATCTAATGAGTCTCTGTATATATGTGTGCATGTCTGTGTCTAGTACTGACGCTCTAACACTGAGCAAGAGTCTGAAAGTGATGACAACAAGGAGGATGACAATAGTGAAGCAGTCTGTTCTTTTTTGACATCATGAAACTATACTGTAGAAGTGATATGTGGGGCTACAATCTGAAATTATCTTCTATCTCATCCACTATAAATGCACTCAAGTTTTATGTGGTAATTCATTTGTTATGAACAAAATACTTAGTAAGAGGAACTATAAATTTAATTCTAAGTACAGTAAATATATTTTCCTTAAGAAACAATGTGATATAATTTGATTCACAAATTCCTGAAAAAATAATATGTAACTGTTTTCTGGGAAGAAGGTCCATTCCAATAGTCAAGTTTTTAAGGAGTCTATGAGCCACGAAGTATAAATTCTTAATTCCAAAGTGTAAAGTATTAATTCTTAATAAAATGGGTGTCAGAGAGAAAATAGAAAAAAAGATAAAACGTTAACATTTTCAAAATCCCTAACTAAAGATTAAGACTTCAGTTAGTTATCCTCTTCCTTTTTCAGAATTCCTAGCTAGCCACATTCATATTACTACACCAAAGCACAAAAGGAAAAGAAAGGTATAATTCTTTGGTACCTTTTGGTATCTAATTCTTACGTATTACTATACTGCTAATGCAAATTAAATATTTGCTGTAACTTCTTTTCCAACATAAAGTATTGAAATTAATAAGAAACATATTAGCTTCACACTATTCTGCATTTTCAAAATACTTTTGCTCAGGGACATAAATAGTAAGTTCAAAAAATTCAAGCATAAAGGGCTGGAGATTTAGCTCAGTGGCATAAGCACCTACCTTGCAAGTGCTAGGTCATGAGTTTGATCCTTAGCACCAAAAAAAAAAAAGTCAAGCATAAGTACATTTTAATTTCAAACAAATGTTGAGGCAAATTTGAAGGCAATGAAGAAAAGGTAGCCCATGGCTGCATAAAAGCCTAGCATTAAAAGCAGGCTCTTCCAATTGATTGCCTGTATAAAACTGATCAAATACTGACTCCCTTTAGGCTTCCATTTTCTCATCTACAAATTGAAGACAATATCTATTTCATTAGCTTATGAGCATTAATGAGTTAAAGTATTAACAAACATTAACAATCTTCTTCCCTTTTCTATTACAAAAGATGCAAAGTACACTAAAAAAAGAGGATTTTGGAATCAGAATTGGGTTCATATGACAGCTCTACCACTAAGTAATCATTTAACTTTGGTCAAGACAGTCAAACATTGTAAACCTCAGGTTTTCTATCTATAAAGAGGACTGTTCTACCAAATATTCACAATCTATGTAAAACCACTGGGTACTACAAGCCTCAGCACAGTAAGCCAATCTGAGTTGGCTATTTTGGTGGTGTTAATGTGTACAGTAAAACACAAAAAGCTAATTATCACTGGTGTCCTAATGGCAAAAACAAAACAAAATCCTGGGCTGGAGACAGCAGTGCCCCTGAGTTCAATTCCCATCATTCCCATCATTGCACATAACAGACAAAAACAAAAAACGCTAGATATGATGGTATAAACTGTAATCCCAGCACTCTGGGAAGCTGAGGCAGCAAGATCCCAAGCTTAAGGCCAATTTAGCAAGAACCTGCCTCAAAAAAAGGTGTGAGGGAGGGGAAGGAATTGGGAATGTAGCTCAGTGCAAAGACCCTGGGATTTTCAGCAAAATGATTAAACTAATTAACTGATAAATATATACCAACCTACATATATTTTTAAGTCATCTTATTCATTCTTATTAGTAGGAAGGTCCCTGAGTTATGCTTTCAGTATTTTGCACTGGCTCATTCTCTGATGAAAGGAACCCATTTTATAGTTTAAAATGAGCAAAGCTAAATAAAATGTGCCTGACAAAATTCTGCTTTAAGCCTGAATTAGCACCAGTAACATCAGCCTAACTTAAGAGTTAGAGAGTACAAAACAAAAACATAGGAACCCAAGTCAGGCATGATGGAGCTGCCTGTAATCCCAGTACTTGGGAATGGGTAAAACATCACATTTTGAGTACCTGGCCAGTACTTTAGGGCAAGACCTTATCTCAAAAACAAGAGCAGCAAACCAAACATTACTGAATGTAGTCACACCACATGCAAGGAAGGTACTGTCTATATTAGGTGCTCTTCCTATGATCACAGGCCAACTCTGCAGGAGCAATTTTATTTATCCCTATTTTGTGAACAGTAAACACAAGGGACAAATCTCAGATCCTGGTTTCTTTAAATCCAGGATCCACATTCTTGCCCCTAAACCATTCTTTGTATTGAAGTTATAAAGAAATACACTGCTTTGGAGAGGTCTCTTCCACCACTTTGGGGGTAATCTTCCATTCTTTCTGGTAGTAAAAGAAACTCTTTTGCTATCACTATTAAAATGTTAATTTACCCAAATGAAGCCAAAATGGTGGTTAAAAAAAAAAGTGAAAATAGTGCACTGAAAAGTACACCCATATTCAAATGATGTAATTTGCCTATATCATTAATAAAATTTAATTCACTAGGCATGGTATTCAGGAAGCTGAAGCAGTATTGAGGAAGCTGAAGCAGGAGGGTCTCTGAGAGTTCGAGGCCAGCATAGCCTACCTAGTGAGTTCAAGGACAGTCTGAACTACATAGCAAAACCCTATCTCAAAACACACACACGTGCACACACGCACGCACACAAAAAATTCCATGTCACAGACATCAGAACAGTGAATTTGAAAATGAAAAGCAAAGTCAGGTGTGGTAGCATTTGCCTGTAATCCCAGCACTTCTGAGAGGCTGAGGCAGAACTATAAATTCAAAACCACCTTGGCAACTTAGCAACTTAAAGAGATCCTGTTTCCAAAAAATTAAACATAAGTGGTCTGGGGATGTAGTTCAGAGAAAAGGCCCTTGGTTCATTCTCTAATACCACTATGTCCCTCCCTTCCAAAAAAAAGAAGAAAAACAAGTATTGTACAAAATGTGCTTGACACAACTGCTCTAATAACTACAGTGAAAGTAAATCAAAACAAAATGTATATATCAGTAGAAAATACTTATAAAAACTAACATCCCTGACATAGTACAATCATAATACTAAAATATTTTTCTGTTAGCTATATTTGTCATATCTTAGGAGACATGAATCATCTTTTACTTGTTTGATAAAACACATTGCAGCATTTAGTATTAATAATTCCACAACATTCAAAGTTACCAAATGTGAACCAAATATATTTATTCAATGATTTTTCTATACTGTATATTTAAGTTTCTTCCTCACTAATAACACTGCTTTTAATGACCACATGAATACATTACAAAATTTTCAGATAACCCAGAAGGCTACTCCCCTTACATACAATACTAGGAAGAGGTTCATTTTTATGATTTAAGTTCTAAGCAAAATAGTACACAAACACTGAATTCAAATGTTGGTCACATAGTTAATTTTCTCAGAAAAGTTCTTAAAATATCTAAATATCTGGATTTTAAAATAAATCTTGAGCACTCACCGACTGCATGCTTACTCCAACCTGCTGAAAAACCATCCTCATCAGGCGC
Source organism: Hydrochoerus hydrochaeris (assembly GCA_004027455.1). Lineage (NCBI taxonomy): Eukaryota > Metazoa > Chordata > Mammalia > Rodentia > Hydrochaeridae > Hydrochoerus > Hydrochoerus hydrochaeris. Next base: position 363,996 of record PVLA01001252.1, read on the forward strand.
TTAATCCAGCCAAGCATTTAGATGGCAAAGCCTTTCCAAATTTGCATTTCAGGTACTTCAGGCATACATAGTAGCACATGGTCCATAAAGCAAACTGAAAATTTTAAATGCAAATATTAAAATGATTATTTACAACATTTACTGTCTACAATGAGTCACAAAGAGAAAAAGCATTTAAAATTTCTTGTATAAATTAAAATAAAATTTGCCAGTTTGCTTAAAGTAGTAATAACAGTATGAGATTTTTAAAAAATTATTTTTCCAGTCTGAGTTCTTGCTTTAAGGTGAAAAAATCTGTGGCTAATTTAAGTAAAAAATACATTTATGAAAAAATACCAGGTAGATAATGATCTTCAAAGAACCTGACCAATAGCCTGAAGTGCAGCAGCACTGGTCCTGTGAAGACACACTATACTAGTCCCCTCAGTTCCTCTTCTCTGCCACCAGCTCCTGAGTCACTCTATCCATACTGAGTGAGACATCTGCGTGGTCAAGACTAAAACTCATAGCCAGACATGGTGGCACACTCCTGTAATTCCAGCACTTGGGAGGCTGAAGCAGGAGGATCATTGCAAGTTCAAGACCAGTCTGGGCTACAAAGTAAGCCCAAGGCCAGCCTAAACTGCATAGTGAGACTCTGTCTCAAAAAGACAAGAGAAAAAAAAAAAAAAAAAAGACTAAAGCTCATGTATTTTAGCAAATGGAGGCTGAGGAAGCAAGAAATTAAAATAGTAACAAGTAGATTTTGCTCACCACCAAAAATGAGCAGGATAGGAATTCGAGAAACATGAGAATTTAGACGTTACAAGGTCAAAAACAGAGTCCTTTTATACTCAACGGCATCCCCTACTGTCCCAGTCCCCGTCCCATACTATATGCCTGATAGAATTAAAATGTTAACTTGTATCATATAGATAAATGCAATGAAATACTGCTCTCCAATAAGACAAATCAATGCGCTGCTTCCTCATTAAGGAAATACTACATTTAAAAGAAACAGTAACCTGGGTGTGGTGGCACACATCTGTTAACCCAGCACTCCACAAGAATCATGAGTTTGAGCCCAATCTGTGCAACTTATCAACTTAGCAAGACTTTATCTCAAATTTTTTTAAAAAGGCTAGAGATGTAGCGTAGTACAAAGTGTGTGTGTGGGAGTACTCAACAGAGAAGTGTGCTTGGTCATACAGTTAATTTACATTTTGATGCAAGCTCCTTTCATCATGGAGTGGTCTGTACTTTGAGAAGTGGTCTGTACAATCATAGGGAATCAAGAGAAAAGCATAAGCAGCCACAAATATGGTAGACACTGTAAAAATGAACTGAAACGAGCCGTGTCCTAGCGATGGAAGAGTGAAAAGGATGATACAGCCTAGGGGTAAAAATGAATAGCAATGGGGGAGCCAGAAATACAGGACTATGTTTAATATTGGGGAAATATGAAAAAGGAATAAGAAGTAGACTAACAAAAGCTGAAGCTCCATAGGAGAATCTGAGTTCATATGATAAGACACTTCAGAAAGTTTGCTGAAGGGCTGTGAATCTGGGTATGTAGCTCACTGGTAGAATACTTGCTCAACATGAGAGACCCCTGGGCTCAATGACCAGCACCAACACCAAAAAAGTTTAAATTCATTAACATTCATACTAAATATTATTTTTGATTCTTTGAACACTGCAGCAAGAAATACAGGTACATTTTAATGTACTCTCTACCAATTCTGTTAGGGTCTCATTACCAAACTCACTATGTAGGCCAGGTTACTTTGAAGTTACAGCATTCCTCCTGCCTAAGTCTTCTGAGTGCTAGGATTCTAGGCATGTACCACCACACCTGGCTCTATAAACCAACTCTCAGCTAGTTTTTTTCTAGGGTGAGGGCAGAGTACCAGGAATTGAACTCATGACCTCATGCTTGCCAGGCAGCACCACAGCACCAATTTTCAACAGAATAAAAAGAGACAAGCTAAGAAATTCTACAGGACAAACTCAAAAAAAAAAAAAGGTATTGATAAAAAGTGATCAGAAGTAGAGGAAAATAAGTAGTCCTTGTTAAACACAGAAAGGAAGTCATGCTTGGTAGTTTCCAACTGCTACTCTTCACCAAGCTTCTCCAGCATGCCTTCTGGAAACCTATCAATGTAAACATGCCAATTCCGTATCTTCAACATACTCACTCACTACTGGGTTCTCCCAGCCACTCTCTTCTTTATCTTTAATTTGGCTAACCCATCCCATAATTTTCATCTATCTGACCAGGCTCTTCCTATCTTTATTTCCTTCTACCTAATCTAACTAAAAATCATTTGCACCATTGTTTTCCCGTTATTTTCAATTCTTTGTTCTATTATTTTATGTATCCTGTAAGTCAGAACTTTATGAATCCAACAGCCTACATTTCCTAAGCTACAAAAAAATTACTGAATTTTTCATTTTGATGTTATTACAAATGTACTATCTCCAATCTTAGCTGGATCCTCATTACTGCCTAGCAGTCTAAGAAATCTTTTATTTCCCTACTCTTCCCAGTCTTGCATTCTCCAGAGCAACTATTTCAAACTTTCTCCATGTTACATGCTACAGTCTGAATGTGCCCAACAAAGTTCTTCCTTTGGAAACTGAATCCCAAGTGCAACGGTGTGGTGAGGTAGGTGACTAGGTCATGAGAGCTTAGCCCTTGTGAATGTGTTAACACCATTATCATGGGAGCGGATTTTTGGCAAAAAGGATTAGTTGAGAGTAAAGCCCCTCTGGGATATACACACTTCCCCACTCCACTCCCTTCTCCTCTTCTTTTCCCCTCCCTCCTCCCTCTTCCACTTTACACCGTAGGACAGCACCAAGGCCCTTGCTACTTACTGGTGACCATGCTCTTGGATGTTCCAACCTCCAGAACAATGTGCCAAATAAATTTCCATTCTTTATAAAGTATCCCAACTCTATCCAATCCTTCCTCCATTATCTTTTCAGCGGATCACCAAGCATATCACTTTAGAGAAATCCCTCACCATACTGTTATGCATGCTCTGCAGTTACCTCCCTCTGTGCCTGCTCTGTTCCCTTAGATTGTCCTGCCCCTCCCTCCAAGCAGCTGCTCAGGAGTCCTTTCCTCTAACTCACAGGTCTCACATTAGAAACAGCCTGTCTTCTCCCTTATTCTTTCACTACTTGCATCGGGTTTGCACATCTGTATTCAAACCAAAATCCAAAATCCATTTTAACTTTCCTACCAAATTTGTTGTTCATGTGTTCTCTGCTTCAGAAAATAGTGTTGGACCAGTTATTCTTTCTCTTTCATTTTTCACAATCGGTTCTGTTTTTCCTCCTAAACATATGCGATTTCATCACTATTGACCTTACTACTCTAATCCTTCACCAGTGTAAAAATCTATTAATTTGACAGTCTCCCAATTTGGTCCTCCCTTTTCATCCATCCTCAACACTGAAGTCAATTTTTATGAACTGGTCTCATTGTCTCCCCTATCTTTCACATTCTTCATATATACTTTGATCCAGTCACACAGGTAATTCCAGAAATTCAGCATGCTCTCAACTACTCTGAACTTTTCTTCTATTCAGCATTCCACCTACCTTCTGTATCCTTACAGTAAACTGCCTCCTACTGATCCTTTGTTTCAGCTTAGCTATGATTCCTCTAACAAAGTCTCTGCTGCCAGGTGTGGCAGCAAATGCCTGTGATCCCAGCACTCAGGAGGCTGAAGTGGGAGGATCACTGCAAATTCCAGGCAAGCATAAAATCTATTGTGAACTAAAGGCCAGCCTGAACTACACAGTGAGACCCCACCCCACTCCCTATCTAAATAAATAAATAAATGTTAATATATCTAAAGGTTAATATATCTATATCATCATAGATGAGAGGTAATTTCAGACAAACCCTCCTCCCACTAAGGACAAGTAAACTAGCTGGACAAAACTTCAAAAATTTAAATAAAAGCAGAGAAAATATGACCAGGGCAAGAATTGGTTCTTTCAAAAAACTAATACAAAACTACAGACCTCTAATGAGATTTATCAAGGAGAAAAAGGACTACTTTATCAATAACAGGAATGAAAAATAGAATACATTATGGCCTACAGATATTAAGAAAATCATAAAAAGCAAAATGAGCTATCATGAATGAAGTTACAACAGTGGCAATCTTTGGGCAAGGGCTGGTAATGGCTGGAAGGGGGATCATAAAGGGATTTTCTTAAGTGTAAACAACTTCCTATTTCTTAACCTGGGTGGCTATTACATGAATTTCTGCTTTGTGATTATTTACTAAACTATACATTTATGTTTGTCATTTTTGTTATACTTAATAAAAGAAAGCAAAAAGATCTACTTTGGGAACACTTAAAATTTTGCTATTGCAACAATTACTCTTATTAACTGGCACTCTGCATATGTCAATTCTTTTATAAAACAACTTAAGTCAATGCATTCTCTGTATTATTGTCCTACCTAAATCAATCTTGCTTTAGTAACAGCTGTATTATTTATCCAAGTTTGATTTAAAGTAAATTCTAGTTATTAAGCACTTTTTTTTTTTTTTTTTAAAAATCTCATTCTGTAATTCAGGCTGGTCTTGATCTATGTGCCCCAGGCTGGCCCTGAACTCTAGGCAGTCCTCCTGCCTCAGCCTCCTTAATGCTGGGATTACAGGCATGAACCACCACATTTGGTTTACACACTTTTAAAAAGAAACTCAGAAGCACATTTTTTTGCACATACCAGATACAAAATTCAAAATTTTTTCTTATGTATTTGTTTTAATGATTCCATTTTCAATCCTTTACATCCAAGATACTTAGTATTTCTGCATTATTGTGTTTAATTTCTTTTGATTCTATTTAATGAAAGTAGAGAAAAATTTTCCGGCATTCCTATTCTTTTGGTTGATATATCTACATATTCATCCAACCACCCATCTATTCATTTAGCAGATCTGTCTATCTAATCAGTTTATCGGTACTGAGGATTGAACCCAGGGCCTTTGCACTTAGCTAGCACTACGTGAAATTCCCAGCCCTTTATAATTTGTTTTTTGAAACAGGGTCTCTCTAAGTCACCCAGAGCCGGGCTAGAATTTGCAATCTTTCTGCCTCAGCTTCCTTATTTGTTAACTTTACATAAAGTTCAGGTTGCCAGGTCTCAGATAACAAAGACATACAGATATTTTTCTCCTTTTTATGTCATAGTTGCACTGGGAACTGAACCTAGGACCTTCACACTAAGATACAGCCCTTTTTATTACCTATTTTGAGACAAGATCTTGCTAAACCACTAAACTGTCCAGGATGGGCTCAAACTTGTGATCCTCCTGCCTCAGCCTTTTAAGGAGTGTTGGGATTAAAGGCACAGTATCATGATGGATAAACAGTTACACATTTGACATGCTTTGTTTTTTAATCTTATTTTTCATTGCAGATTTGTCAATATAAACTTGTAAATGTACATTAAGTTCATACATTAAAAAAAAAAAAAAAAGCCAGGCATAGTGGCACACACCTATAATCCCAGCACTCAAGAGGCTGAGGCAAGAGGATCATTTTGAGTTTGAGGCCAGCCTAAACTACATAGCAACACCCTGTCTCAAAAAAAAAAAAAAAAAAAAAAAAAGAACCAGGCCATATATTGTTTCCTAGGTTCTGTATATGAACATGAGCACACAAACATAAGCAATTTAACTCCTAAATATTTTCTTTTTTTTTTTGGTCTTTTTGAGACAAGGCCTGGCTATGTAGTTCAAGCTGATCTTGAGCTCACTTTGTACCCCAGGCTGGTCTGGAACTTGCAGTGATCCTCCTGCCCCTGCCTCTGGAGTGCTGGGATTACAAGTGTGTAACACTACACTCGACTTTTACTCCTAGATATTTTATAAAATTGATATAGACTTATATTCTAACCTACTACAATCTATGAGAAATACAATCTAAGAGAAGTAACAAACTACTTTTTATAAGAGATGTTTGGCAGGGCAGTAGAAAACCAAGAAGAAATGACAAATACATTTTGAAAACAGACTTTCTGCCCAGTCTGGTGGCACAGGCCTGTAATCGTAGCACTTGGAGATAGGGCAAAAGGATCACAAGTTAAAGGCCAGCCTGGGCTACATAGTAAGTTCAAAGCTATCTTAAACTATGTAGTAAGACCCAATCTCAAAAAAAAACCCAAAATAATTTAAAAAAAAAAAAAAAGAAGAAGAAGAAGGGGCTGGGGATTTAGCTCAGAGGCATATGCACCTGCCTTGCAAATGTGCAGTCGTGAGTTCGATCCCCGGTACCAATAAAAGAAAACCCTTTCCTTTTCCTCAGTAAACACAATAAAAAATACACACTAATCTATAGGTAGACAAAATTTATAGCATCAAAGCAAAGACAATAATACAACACCACGTTAACTTAATAAATGTCTACTTTGAGATTATTACAAAAAGTTACTAGAGTTTCACAATAACATTGCTAGCACTAAAAACAAGATTGTCAGATGGATGTGATGGTGCATGTTTATAATCCCAACACACAGTAGACTGTGCCAGGATTGTCTTTGAGTTTGAGGCCAGCCTGGGCTACATAGTGAGTTCAAGGCCAGCATACACTACAAAGCAAGACTCTGTCTCAATCCCCCCCCAAAAAAAGCCAAAACAAGAAATTGTCATTGAATTTTAAATGACAAAAATTGGTAACTTTTAAGTTACAACAGTATGGCAGGACTTATTTTTATTAGGTCTTGGGGAATTACTCAAGGAAACGGCCATCTAATTATCTATAAATTATCTTTATACCATGAGAGAATTGACCCATTTCACAGAAAACATGTTAATAAGTATTCTTAGTTATTCGGTTGGTAAAATCATTAATATTACTAACTGCTCTCAGAATACTAAGAGATTAGGTAATTGTTATCAGTGCATTACAAACAACAGTCCATTCTGTAGCCAAACAAAAATGCAAAAGAAAAACAAAACCCAAGGGGCAAGGGATATAGGTCAACAGCATAGTGCCTGCCTGGCAAGCGCAAAGCTGTGAGTTTGATCCCTGGTACCAAGAAAGAAATAAAGAAAAAGAAAAAAAAAAACACAAACCAGGAAGTTAAAATAACAAACAAAAAGATACTGAATTTAAAGTTATTGTCTTACTTTATTCTTTTAGGATACAAGGTCAAAAAACTTTTTTTTAAACTTCCTTTCTTGTCATATGAAATGTCAACCCCATGTCAACACCCTATTGTACTCCACTCTCTGGAAATTAAAACTCTGAAATCAAGTCTAACGACTACTGCTATCTCTCACATCAGGTTGGTTATTACTTTAAGTTATAACTATACCATAACTACAAAACAATGACATAGTATTCAACCTATGGGTACAATTTACCAGCCATAATTTAAAAGTCTATCTATACACTGCTATGTCCTCAACACATACAGAGAATTTAACATATTGTTCACTGAACAATAAATAAATCTCATAACCTTAGTACATCTCTCAACAAGTTAAAAACTAATGAGATAAAGGTTTATGAACACAAACTAATTAAAACTTGATAAAATTTTTCAAGTTAATGATCTTCAGAGATGAAATTAAAATTCTGAAGGACATTTTTAGAAGTAATATTTCTCTCTGCATGATAAAAGAGACATTCTACATCCACTATAAAGGTCTACCATTTGTATGTGATATTCCTGGAATGTAACCCTATAGTGAATAATGTGTTTCTTCAAATGTTTTTGTAATTTTAAGAATGCAAATAAATTATGTACTCTGATAATTTTTTAAAACAAATCTTTTGAAAAGAGTTTAAAAGTAGATGCAAACAAACTACTTAGAAGTCAACAATATTTTTTCACTAAAAGTGCTGCCTACAGGTCCAAGGACACAATGAAAAGTCACTTACAGGTGACTGTGATGCACTGTGTGACAATTACTGTCCCTTGAATGTATTATGTGAGAAATTACTGTCCCTTCAATGAAATCATTAAGTACTGCAAACAGGTACTAATCAAAATTCAAAAATTAAGAAAATAATTACTCTCTTGCATATGAGTGTCAATGATGTGAAAACTTAGTAAATTGTATCTTTATAAGCATACAAGCTCAATTTTTAAAAATATGGTAAGGATACTTACTAAAGCATTAATTATAAAAGAAAAATCTGAGGCAATCTCAATGAACATCAATGGGGAAGTAGTTAAAGTAAATCCAATGTACCTATTCTAAGTTTATGGTCACTATACTCTAAAGTGAAATAAATTGGACATATGTTTAAATGCTGTACTGTTTCTCTGGTGTATGAAAACAAAAGTGCAAATAAGGAACAAAATGTGTAATAGATATTGGGAAATGGGAAGCAAATGTTCAAATGGGAAGAGGAACAAAGGAAAAGAAAAAAAGAGAATAGAAGAAAAAATGAAACAAAGCTTTTATAAATAAGGAGGGGAAGAGAGGTTGAAGGAAAGAGAGGAGAATGGGAGAAAAAGGAAAAGCAAGATATGTACATGATGATATAACATTCCCTATGATGAATGTTATCATTATGTATATCCAAAATGTACCCAAGAAATAAGTTTATGATTGAAACAAAAAAGGAAACCCAAAAAATAAATGTTTAAGAACATATATTTTATAAAGAACTAGAAGAGTTTGTAAGCACCAAAAGCAAAGAAATGGTAACTGTTTAAGGATAACTTACATATTTTATGTAAAAAATAGCTATGCATAAAAGGCTTTTCATAATAAAATGATGAATGAGAAAAGCTGCAAACTGACATTGATATGTGATTCTATTTTAGAGAGAGAGAGACAGACAGACAGACAGACCAGGGATGTAACTCAGTGACAGAGTACATTCATGAAGCCTGGATTTAATCTGCACTAACACACACACATACACAGTCTACAATTAAAATAAGGAGTTATGGTTTAGAACTAGAATGTTTCCCCTAAGACTCAAGTGTTCAGAGGTAGGACTTTTGAAAGATGACTGAATAATGGGGATACTGCAGCTTACATGCTGTTAGGCTGGGCCTGGTAGAAAAGAATAGTGAATGGGGTCATACCCTCTTCCAGGGATGTATCTCCCTCCCAGCTCCTCCCTGCTCTGTTTCCTGGCTGCCATGACATGAGCAGCTTTCCTCCTGCAGATCCTTCCATAATGTTCTTTCTGCCTTGGAGTCAGCTGACTGTTGAGATAATCTTCTAAAAACTATGACCAAAACAAAACTCTCCTTTAAATTGTGGGTGCTGGGTATTTTGTTACAGCAACAAAAGTAACAAGACAGTTTATGATACCAAACAAGAAGGGTCCCTGCTTAAGTAGACTTAACCATGTGGTCAGAAGCCTTTGGAATTGGTGTATAGAAGTTTGGAAAGGCTTGGAACTGCTAAAGATCTAGGATGCTGTCAGCCATGTTTAATGGGAGATTCTGGTCAGAGCAGATCTAGTCAAAATGTTCAAAGAAATCCAGACACAAAAGACTTGGCCCACGAGGTTTTAGCTGCGAACAAGAACTCCATTAACAGCTAGATTCCAGACCATGTGTGTTATACTCTGGCAAAAAACTTTCTACATTACCTGAGTCCAAGTAGATGGGATTAAAAGGAAGAAGAAAAAACAAAAAAGAATTGACTAAATAAAAACAAATGATTCCACTTACCTCTTTCAGGAGACCAATCTCTCTATGGCCAGTACCCGTTACATAGTGTAACAGCATTTACTACTATACAAAAAATCAATTTTGAAAAGTAATTAGTACACTGCGTATGGTGGTACATACTTTTAACACCAGCACTTATGGAGGCTAAGGCATGAGGACTTTAAGTTTCAAACCAGCCTGGACAAGTTAGTGTGATGCTGTCTCAAAAATCAAATAATAAAAGGTGAGGATAGAGATGAGTGAAGAGGCTTTGGGTTCAATCCCCAGTAGTGCGAAAAAAGAGAAAAGTTTAAAATAGCTTGTTAACATTGTCATGTTAATGTTTATTTGTAAAACAATGTATTATAATTTTTTTAGTTGTGAAGAGTTAATTTTCCCATTTGACTTTTTATATTTTAACCACGAGTCAAATCTAGTTGTAGAATATTAAATATCAAATATTTATACAATTTATTTGGTAATAATAAATTCCTAGAAGGATAGCAAGTTCAAACCCAACCTGGGTAACTTGCAAGATCCTGTCTCAAAATAAAAATTAAACAAAGAGCTGGGGATGTAGCTCAGTGCAAAGGCCCTTGGCTCAATTCCCTGAACCACTAAATAAATAAATAGCACTTATCACTCTCAATCTATACAAAATAAGGCCTCAGACCACTTTAGGCTATAACATAAACTATCATTAGCAGGGCATTTTTAAATGGTGGGATTAGTATTTTTCTTTGTATAAACTGTGTAACTTCTATCAATAATACATAATAAAAATATTTCTTAAAGTTTAATAAAACACTAGTAACTAACATATCAAAAAGTGTGAGACAGCAAAACAGCACATCATGCATAAGTATGAATTTCCTATGATGAATGCTATGATTATGTATATCTAAAATATATTAATCAAAAAAAATTTTTAGTTGAATAGTGAGTGGTAACTAACATATCAAAGAGCAATGAGACAGTAAGATCACACAAGAAAACAAACCCATGAAAAACTAAGTTTATCAACATTTAATCAACTGTTTCATACTATCTTTTTTCTCTCTTTCTTATATTTATTATTTCACCAGTTTCCCATGTTTATTTCCTTTATACTTATCAGGTCAACCCAGTAATCCTTTCATAACTAAGATAAGCTGACAGTGCCACTTTATTGGCTTCCCAGAAGATGGCTTCAGTCATACCACTTCTTTGCTCATGAAGATCAACCTCCTTATATCTGGTACTCAAGTTCCTTCACAATAAGTCTTAACTTGCTTTTAGGCTTCTGAATTACTTCCCCACAGCAGGAACCTAAAGTTCTTCTCTTCTGTCCTCTAAATAACCTATTTCTCTCTCTAGAATCTTATTCCTATAACACTATTTGGATGAAGATATCATTGAATAGTGTAATACTGGGAAAACGAGGGATATGTGTGAAATATTCACTGTAAATATTCAGTATATACCAAATGCTAATGGAATGATTCTATCTATCTATATAAATATATATATCCCCTTCACCTGACTATATGTTAAAAACAAAAATTTTAATATTTTTTGAACTACACTGACTCATTTTGCTCACAACTTCAAATTCAGATTGTGTTAATCTTTCACTATTTCAAAGTAACAAATACATCTTTATCATTGTTGTTTTGTACTCATGTACACTTCAGGTTATTTTTCTTTCAAATTACTAATTTGTGACCAGGGAGATAATTTTACACGAAGTTTGCTACTAAACTTTTTAGAATATGAAGTGTAAAAGAGCAAATATTCTGCAATTAGAGCGGTCAAGATTAGCGTCTTGAATTCCAGTCCTCACTTCTGTCAGCACTGTAACTTCAGACAAAATTGTGTGACCTCTGTAAATGTTTCCCCGGCCTCTGCAACGGTGAAATGAGAGTAACTTATGCTTCACAGAGGTGTCATAATAATTAAATGAAAAGATGGAAACAATTTTACTATGCTTCGTACAAAAGAACTCTATAAACAAATTACCAATACAATTATTAATGCTCAAACGCTTAACACAATACGTATTTTGGTACTCTCTCGCTTAGTTTTTGTTTTTTGAGGCAGGGTCTTGCTAGGTAGCCCAGGCTGGTCTCAAACTGTGGGAGATCCTCCTGTCTCTGCCTCTGCAGTGCTGGAATTACACCACACTGGGTCAGTACCTTTATTTTTGTTACTTTTTAAAAATGTGCGCAAGATAGTAAAACCTACGATACACTCTTGTAATATAAACTAAATTAGCGGTGTTTACAACTTGATGCGCCTTACCCCTCAACTTCTTTTAAAAAATGCAAATTAGAAAAAAAGTACTCTTGCTGATCACGACAAAGGTGTATAATATATAAAAGTGATGAAATATGTCCGGGGTTTACTTCAAAATAACTCAGAAAAGGGGAGCAAGACGAGCCATGAATTGCTAATACTGAAGCGGCGCGCCAAACACAGTTCTCTGTCTCATTCACTCAACTTCTCTATTATATGAAGACTGCCAGTATTTTAAAAAGAGAACTTTAAACTCCCACGGGCTAGCCTTCTCTTCGGGACTGATGCCAACTGGGCACGGTCAGGAAGACACACGGGAAACTCTGGGAGAACGAACAGTGACACCGCGACACCGGCCAGGACGCCGAGCGGGGAGAGAGGACGCGCAGCCGCCGAGCTGGGACGATCCGCCGCCTGGCGGCCGGCGCGGACTCGGGCTCCCAACACAGCCCCGAAGACAGGGAAGAGGCACAGCGGGTACTGGAGGAGGCTGGGGAATGAGTGGGCAGCGAGCCCAGGCCCGCGGCCAGACACCGGCCTCGCACCGCGCCGCCGACTCGCGGGGCTCCGGGCCCTCGTTCCCTCAGCCCGCAGCGCAGACGCCCCGCCGGCCCAAAGACCCCGCCGCCCTCCCGCATTCCCAACCAGGCTCCTTCGGCTGCTGTTCTGTTACCACGACATCCTGCCACAGTCAAGCCCCGCACCACTGTCCCCCCAACTTTTTCCAGTCAACAACCCCACTTACCACCGCCGCGCGGGCGGCAGCCAGCAGCTTCTCCAGCGACTAGGGTTTCCAGATTGGCTGTCCCGGAACGTTGCCGCCAGTCAGCCAATCCCCGCCCCGAACCCGAACCACAATGACCAATTAACTGTCTGCTCCGGTTCGGAGGCGGGCTCAGGGAAGCCGCGGGCGGAAGGCTTAGAGATGGTGCGGCGCGCCTGAGGCCACCTTTCGCTGTCCTTGTGCGCATGCGTGCCCCCGCAAGGTGGGTGCGTTTTCGTGTGGATTTGGGTTTGTTATGACTGCTCGGCTCTAGGAGTCATTTTTGTGTGTAAACGTTATGTGTATGTAGCCGCGAGTGTGGAAGGAAGATATGTTGAGCCCTTTCATCACAAGCTGTGGGGACTTGAGGGCAGATCTCCTTATACGGACCTCACATCCGGAGTGGCTTCTGTTTAAAAGTACGAAGTTGCTCAGAGTGAATGAAGAAGTTACTTAAATGGATTTCAACTCCAAGACAAACAAGCAGGGTGTTTTCTTACTCTTCCCTCCTTTCTCTCTTTCCAATATGTGGAATTTTAAATAAGATGGAAATGTCATTCGGAGAGTAGTATTTAAAATTTCAGGAATTGACAGTATTAAGAATGAATTCAGTTTCAATCATGCGAACATTAAATATTATTTTTTAAAAGTTTAAATCATTCTTAACACTGCAAAGAATTGAAAACACATAGGATACTTGTGAGATGGGGTAGTGAGCTGTGACTGCTTTGCTGACTTCTTTGGTGTCCATCGAAATAAAGGTTTCTATTTTTAAAAATGATTACTTTCCATGTCTATTTCGGGCATTCATTTAGTCTGACTCATCAGGGCATGTACTTTTTAAAATATTTGCGTTGGTAGTCAAAATTTCAAACAATTTGTGAAAATATGAGCATTTCGTGTAGTTTCAGCATGGTGATGTGTATAGAAGTGATGAAATATTACTATGTAGGAGGTGAAACCCATCAATATTTCTTTTTCTGTTTCTTTTTGGAGACTATTGTATCTGTTTTGCCCAGGCTGACCTCAAATTCTCCATCCTCTGACCTTTGAGAAGCTGGAATTACAAACATGTTCTTCTATACCTGCCTCCGTATTCTTTTTGTCCTTTCAGGAAGTCATTACTGATTGGCAGTCTCTCTTAGCTCCCATTGCAATTGATCCCAGAGGTTGCTGAGCAGACAGGCACCTGGGGCTTGATGTTCTTGCCCCAGATAGGCCAGGCTCTTCCTGGCTAGGATTTCCCTCCTCCACCAAGAGCCTTAATTCGTTTACTCAACAAGGGTTTCTTGAGGGCTTACTATGACAACACAAAGATTTTTTTTAAAGTTTTGAACCACATGCTGAGTGAGCCTAAGGGTTAGAGAACGATAGAAACTCAAATTTAACCCTCAAATTTAACCCATGGAACTAGGGATGGACCTAGAAGATACACCCAAGCCTGCAGAGTGGCTCAGGGAACACTTTGGTAGGTGTGAGTACCTAATCTGAGCTTCTGGAAAGACCAAGAGCTTCTGAGTTGAAGGGCTGGAAACAACAGATAGTGGCATTTCTGGCAAAGGTCACTTGTTTGTTCTGAGCTATGTTAGGGTGAATTGGCTGCTGAACTAAGACTTGTGCTTCAGAACTCCAAACCTGCACCAACCCTTTCCCAGGCCCAAGGATAGACCTGAGTCCTGAGTTCATATGGTCAGATGTTATATTCTAGGTTTTAACAGGAAAATGTCTGAAAGAAATCCTCAAAGGGAGATTGGTTTACTTTCCAACTTCTCTTCCTTCATACTTCACTCTAGGTTCCCTGGAGTGGACCTGGACATTTTTGAGACCTGGGTAAGATGAAAAGAATTGAATTTGAGCTGCTTTGTAAAGGTTATTTTTGAGTCTTCAGATGATAAGGATGACTTCTCGGAATTGTCCTAGCCAAGTAGTATGCTACTGTAATGTTGTGACACAAAGGGCCTATTAACATTTCTCATGGCGTCTGATGCTAGAAGTATATGGCTAGTGGAGGACAAAGAGGGTTTGATAGGTCTGAGCCCAAAACTAATCCAGGAAGAAATCATCCAGTCACCACACTTTTAAAACTGTGGCAAGAGCCAGGCATGGTGGCTCATGCCTGTAACCCCAGCATTCGGGAGGCTAAGACAGGAGGATGACTGTAAGTTTGAGGCCACCCTGGGCTACAGAGTGAGTTCAAGGCCAACCTACACTTTGCAGAAAGACTGTGTCTCAAAAACCCCAAATAATAATAATAATAATTAATAAAAATTTGTAACAAGATTTGCTCTTCTTTTTCATAAAATTTACTTTAGAATAAGTTTAAATTTGCAGAACAGTTGCAAGAGAACACAGAAAATTCCCATGTACCCCTTAGCCAGTTTCCCCTTGTTAAGGTTTATATCTAGATGTTCCCCGGCAAAGTCTCATATGGTCATAGATGGGGCTTTTTCAGAAGTGGCTGGATCTAGAATATGTGTGATGCTGGAATTGAGTCATGGTGCAATGCCAGTCTCAAAGGAGCTAGGATTAAGGGTATGAATGCTATCCATCTTAGATTGTCTGGATAAGATATAAGGAATAGAAAGAGCTGTGGTCATCCCTTGCTCATTTTGTTACCTTCTGCCTGCCATGAACTATTTCTCTTCTGTGATGCCCCTCTGCCAAGCCACCTTGTCTTAGAACGAGCCAAATATAGACTGAAATCTCTACAAACTGTGAGCTAAATAAGCTCCTTTAATTTCTGAATGTTGGGTATTTTGTCTTGGCAATGAGAAAAGTAACTAAGATACCCTAACTTCTTAATTTCCGTGGTATGTCTACAAAACCAAGCAACCAGCATTGGTAGTACCACTGATTGTATTGCAAACTTTATGTGGTTTTTACTATCTCCTGTTTTCTGTTCTAGGACACAATCCAGGATGCCATGTTGCATTCAGTCATCATATCTCATTAGTCTCTGATCTGTGGAAGTTTGCCTTAGTCTTTTCTTATTTCCATGATCTTGATATGACCTAGTTTGGAGTCCATCTGGTTAGGTATTGGGTAAAATATCCCATGACTTGAATTTGTCTGATATTTTTCTCATAAAATTAAACTCTGGATAAGGTTTAAAGAGAATACATAATGCGATATCCTTATGATATCAGCATAATTTATTTCTAGTGATTTAACCTTGATCATTTGATGGTAGTATTTGCTAGTTTCTCCAAGGAAAAATTGCATTTTTTCCTCCTTTTCAAAATCTCTTCTTAGAGAATGAATCACTAAATTCTTCCCAATCTCTACAACAGTAAAATATTAAGTTTCAAGTCCTGCATAGAAATATCTGCATACATTAATTGAAATTGTTCTTTAAGGAAAAAATGTCTCTTTTCCCTATTCATTTATATTCATTCATTTATATAGACACATATATATTTATTTCATGCTTTGTTTTAATTTATACCATGATTTTTATTTTGTTCCTCAAACTATTCCAATTTTGACTCATAGGAGCTCTTACATTGGCTTATGTGTCTCTTTATCTGGGTTTTTAAAATCTCCTTTTTAGAACTTCAAAATGCTCCAAGATCATCTTATATGTTTACTGTTCTAGCCCTTGAATCAGTCATTTCTCCTAGGAATGATATTTAAACACCAAGACTTAGACACTAACTATGCTTATTGTTACTATGTCTTTGATTTAAAATAGAATCGGTAAATATATTACCTCCTTGATTTATAATTCTTTGTTTATATCTTGTGATAGCCTTAAAGTGATCCAAATGAGCTCTGCCTCCTTATAAACTCAGCCTTGTATGAAACCCTCTCCCTAAAAGTAGATTAAACCTAGTGATTTGATTTGATTTTGTATTTTATTTTATTTATATTTGGTTTTTTGAGGCAGGATGTTGCTATATGGTTCTGGCTAGCCTTGAACTCACTATGTAGACCAAGCTTGCTTTGAACTTGCAACAATCTGCCTGACTCAGCCTCCTGAGTGCTAGGATGACAGGAATGCAGCACCACACCCAGATCTGCACCTGGATTTCTGATGCAGAGAACCTAGGAGATAATAAATGATTCTTGCATAAAGCTGGTAAGTTTTTCTTTTTAGTACTGGGGATTAGACCCAGAGGCTCACACAGGCTAGGCAAGTGCTTCACCACTGAGCTTCATCCCCATCCCTTTTTATTTTATTCAAGATAGGGTCTCAATATGTTGCCTGGGCTGCCACAAATTTGTAAACTTCAATCATCCTAAACTAACCTCCCAAGTAGCTGGGATTACAGAGTAGCATCAGCAAGCCTCACAGCTAAATTTTGTTCTAATGTACTAGAAAGCAATAGATAATTTATGTAGTTTCTGTCTCTTCTACTAGATCAATAGTTGTAAATTTTCACTTTGGAGCTACTTAAAAATATGTATACAGAAGAACTCCCTACATAGAATAATACAGGGTGTTTATTTTTCAGTACTGAGAATTGAACCCAGGGACTTCACACTGAGGTACACTCCCATCCCTTTTTAAATTTGAGGCAAATTCTTGCTAAACTGCTAAATTTCCCCAGCTGGGCTCAAACTTGCTATCTTCCTGCCTTAGTCTCCCATAGTGCTGGGACTATAGGTGTGTGCCATCAAACCTGATGTAGGTGATCATTTTGTAAACTTAAATTTGTAAACAAATGTAGAAAGTTACCAGTCTATTTGGGAGATATTAGAAAAAAGTAGACTTTTATTTTTATTTGTGTATGTTTGATCTTAGAGTTTTGACCAAATTGATGGCTTAATTTTCTTGACATAATCCAGAATGACTAAAATACCCGATGCCCAAACTTATGGAAGGAAAGGTTTATTTAGCTCAGAGTTTGTGAAGGTTTAAGTCCATAGTATGCTAGGTCCAAGGCAGGATGGCTCATGGCAAAGGGCAGCAGTTCATCATGGCAGAAAACAGCAAAAACAAGAACAAGAAGGGAGGGGCAGGAGAGACGTCTCATTCTATCCCTTATATTGTACATATGCTCCTCACCCTAAGGTGAGTGTAGCACTCATAGCCATAATTCTAGCATTGGACCATGAATCAATCACAAACTCTAGAAGCCTGTCCCCATGACTGCATAAGGTTTTGGGGGTACATCTAGACACAACACAAGCTCCTCAACATGAGGAAGAGAAGAAGGAGAGAAGTGGAAACATTAGCCAGAGCAATTAAAAAAGAGAAAGAAAAAGAATAAAGATAAAAAAAGAAGATTTTAAATTATCATTATTTGTGGATGACATGATGCTCTACATAGAAGACCCAAAAAAAAACTCCACCAAAAGACTTCTAGATTTAATTAGCCATATTTTATAACATAACTGGATACAAAGTCAACACCCATCAGCTTCATGTTCATGTGCATTGGCCGGCTTCCACTGTTACCGAGCCAAGGTCAATGTTGAGGCTGATGTGTTCAGAAAGTTTTTTCCTAGTGTGCCTTTATTCTGCTTCTTTGGAAATGGAGAAATTGGATGTGACCAGATAGTCATAGGGAGCTTTATACTGAGGAAATGTAATGAGGTAAAGGATGAGGATCTGTTTCACAGTATACAACAATAATGGCACTCATTCACCTGGGGTCATCTAAATAAAGCAGCTTTCAGAGCAAAAACAAAAAAAGAAAGTCAACCCTCAAAAGTCAATAGGAAGATGGCCGATCAGTGAGCAACAGAATACAAAGCCTCCCCGGAGAAACAGTTTATATGCTAGAGTAAAACACTCTAGAGAGACCCAGACAGAGGGAGATGGATCCTCTTGACACAGAAAGAAATTAAAACTTAAAAAAGCTCATCAAATACTTTGGGACTACAACTGAAACAGCTAAAAAACTAAAGGGACACAGCATTTTCGCGATGACCCACCAAGATTGCACCAGCTTGAATCTGCGCCAGCAGGCAGAGCCACCCAAACTTGTTCTTGCCGCCACTCACAGGACGCACAGCAGCGCTGAAGTCGGGGGTTGGAAAGCCCAGTGGAGAGTGGAGCTAGGGGAGGGCGCGACCAAATGGGCGACATGTTGCAATCCGGCAAGAGGAGCCTGAACTGGGAGTGACAGTGACTTCAGTTGGTTGCTCTCTCCCCAGAGCAGATTCATGCGATTTGCTTGGACTGGGCCACGCCCCTGGCCAGGACCCAATGAGATGTCCCAAATCGATTCCCTGTGCCTAGCAAGCACTGACTGAGTGATCGCCCCTGAAGTTTGGCTGGCCCAGTGGGGAGGGGCAGGCATACGCAGCCTGCTTACACCTCAGTGACAAGAGCAGGCGGGAAAGGGTGGAGTTCCCTTGCCAGCCTGCTTCGGAGGAAACATGGCTAACAGGGAAGGGGCTAGGACCTGCACTGTAACCTGTGTGGAGGAAGCCAGGGCCATGACAGGAGAGAGAGGCAGGACGAGGCCCCCAGCCCAGAACCCTGAGAGCCCTGATCCAGGAGAAGGAAAAACTAGGGAGACTGAGGGCGGCAAACACACAACATCAGACATGGCTTCAATGGACATTAAGAGATATCTTTGGGACCTTGTGAACTAGCTCAAATCTGAAATATTAAATCAGGTAAAGCAGCATATGAGTAGAGTAATAAAAGAAATGCTCTCAGGAAGCATCTCTCAGGATGATACAGATGAAAGAAAGGAGGAACACAAAAAAAGGAGAGAAACATTCAATAAAGAATATAAAGAAAATATAGAATACATGAAGCACATTCAAAGAGACTACCAGGAAATTAAAAACTCCATTGAAAGCTGGCAAAACTCATTAAAAGAAACTAAGGATAGACTATCAAAACTTAAAGATAAGTTTGCAATGTGTGATCATGAAAGGAAAGATCTCTTAAAAATAACAAGGAAACAGGCAGTAACAATACAAAGGCTAGAAGGTGACAAGAGAATCTACAATTTAAGAATAAGAAACGTGAATGAAGAAGCAGGAAAACATACAGGTGAATTACAAAGGCTATTCACAGAAATAATTAAAGAAAACTTCCCAAGCATGGGAAAAGAAAATGACATTCGGTTGTGTGAGGCATACAGAACTCCAGCCACCTACAACCAAAACATAGCTACACCCGGACATATAATAATCAAGATACCAGAAATTCAATATAAAAACAGAATATTAAAAGCCATCAGAGAAAAGAAACAGATTACCTAGAAAGGTAAGCCCATCAGAATCACAGCTGACTTCTCGACACAGACCATCAGATCAAAAAGAGCTTGGAGTGAAGTCTTCCAAGTCCTGAAGGAAGGTGGCCTCCAGCCCAGATTGATGTACCCTGCAAAACTGTCACTAGAAATTAATGGAGAAACAAGATGCTTCCATGACAAAGAGGAACTGGGGGAGTTTGTGACCATCAATCCAACCCTACAGAGAATACTGAAGGACATTCTAGAGAGAGAGAAAAAAAATACCAGGATTTTAGGAACAGTGGCAGAAAGGCCTCAATGAGTG
>PVLA01001253.1:0-75642 GCA_004027455.1 Hydrochoerus hydrochaeris
AAGACTTGGATTTCTAAAAAACATTTTGAAAACCTTAACTGTGTTGCATCTGGAGTATCTTCAACCATAAAAATAGCTTTTTACTGTCTGCACATCTATTTGAAAATCCATCCACTATCAGTATTATAAGAGATTATGCATAAAAGATTTTATCATATCAAATATAAAATCAAAGTATGTAACATGAATTTACAGCAGTTACACAGAATTTGGCAGCAAGAAAGGGGGAACAGTAGCTACCACGAAGAGAGTTTCCAAGAGTTTGGGGGTGATGAGACCATATCAAAGACCTTCACAAGGCTACATTTAAAATCTAATGAAGCCACCATTTGATTATATAACTGGATTTAAACTGCAGCATCTTTATTAGCATTTCCATGGAAAATTAGTAAGAACAAGATTCAGAGATTCTATGCAATCTTTTAAACATTTTATTATCTTGTTTCAATTATGTACGCCCTTTTAAAGAGCTCGTTATCAGACCTTAAATTATGAAGAAGGAGCTAGGTTTTCTATTAGTCTTGTTTGTGTATTTGACATTGGCCTTTCCCTTTACTGAACACAATTTCTGGTCTATGAGTATGGCTCATGTGACCAGTCTCTGTGTTTTTGGTCTTGATCCAAATACTTGATTTTAATTGCATCAGTGTAAAATTTTTTTGTTTTTTTAATGTATTTCCACTAGTGTTTCTGTAAACTAGCTTACAAATTGGCTAAGAATAGACCTGAAACCAATATCATTTATTGAACAGGAAGTAAATTCACTATTATGGATTCCATTATATATTCTAATTTTTATAATGCCTATCATAATTATTAATTATACAAACATTAGTTTTTTGAGATAAGATTTACCTATGTAGTTCAGGCTGACTTAAGCTCTCTATATGGCCTAGTCAAGCCTTGAACTTGCAATGATCTTCCTGGGTCAGCCTTCTGAGTGCTGGGATTACCAGTGTGTGCCACCATACTTGGTTACAAGTTTAATTATTTTACCATTTCTTACCATTGACCACCATTTTATACAGCTTGGGACAATATTATTAAAAATTTTATAAAGTAATACAGTCACATAATGAAAGAACTTTTTAATTTATAAGAATATTTCTTTAGTATCTGAATCAGTTTATCAACAAAGCAATTTTAACACAGTATTTTACTGTGTAATTTTAAATGTGATAGATTTTTACATAATTGTTTATGTCATAGATAAGTTTTTTATTTATCTTTATAAACCTTTAATGAATACAATAATTTATATTTTAATTATTAGTTTTATCTTTATAAACTAAATATTAAATACATGAATTATATTTAAATATAAAGAAGAAAATTGGGTAATTTATTTTGCTTTAATTATATAAATCACAAGAATTATTAAATTATTTAAATTTATGATACCAAGAATAATAGATTTCCTTGCTCATTACATAGCAAAAAGGAAAAAAGCTTTGTTTCTTTCTTTTTTTTGTTTTGTTTGGTACCAAGTATTGAACTTACAACCTCATACTTGCCAGGCAGGTGCTTGTGCCACTGAGCTAATCCCCAGCCAAAGAAAGTAGTCTTGAAGTGAATCTTTTCAGTTGTTCTAGGAAAAATATTTCCATATTAAATTGACAGAATACTATGAATAGTTTACCAAGTGTTCAAAGTCCATTTTTGCATTCAAAGCAAATATGATTTTTTGGTAAATATAACTACATAGAATAAAATGATATTTTCAGTTTTACACATAACAATATATTGGGACTTTTGGGAAACAACGAAAAGAGTCCTCTGAGGGAAATTTGTGGAGATGAATTCTCACATCAGGAAAACAGAAAATTCAAAGAAGCAACCTAATGTGAAACCTGAAACTTCTAGAGAAAGAATATATCAAACTCAAAGCTAAGAAAGTAAGAAAATTATACAGATAGGAGCAGAAATTATGCAACTGAGACTAAAAAAAAAATACATAGGTTCAAGGAATTGAATTGTTTGTCCTGTGAAAGATTAAAATTGATAAAGTCCTAGCCAACTCCATCAAAAAAGAGAAAATAAAAGACTCGAAACCAAGATTAGAAATGAAAAGGGTGAAATCACAACATATCCTGTGAAAATTCAAAAGATTATTAATACCCACTACAAGAATTTTTACTCAAATAAGATGGAAGTCACAGAATAAGTGAACAGTTTCCTAGAAGCAGTGAATAACTAAAGTTGAATCCAGAAGTTATAAAAATTCTAAATAACCCAGTATCAGTCTATGAACTTGAAAATATAATTAAAACTCATCAACAAAGAAAACCTCAGGTATTTTTTGATTCACTGCTGAATTCTACAAGAAGATTAGAGGAAAACTAATGCCACTAATGATGAAATTATTATTGAAATTGCTAACATTATTCCTAGAAGATAATATTACCCTGATATCAAAATCAGGCAAGGACACAAACAGAAAAGAAAAACTACAGGCCAATCTCTGTAATGAATACAGATGCAAACATTCTTGATAAGATACTGGCCAACAGAATGCAGCAAATCATTAAGAAGATTATGCATCATGACCAAGTAGGATTCAACTCAGGAATGCAGGAATGCTTCAAGATATGCAAATAAAAATGTAATACACTATAGCTACAGAGCCAAAGACAAAAATCATATGATCATCTCAATAGATATGGAAAAAACATTCAATGAAGTCCAAAGCCCATTCGTGATAAAAACCCTTCAGAAAATTATAATAGATGATCTTCATGTCAATCTCATAAAAGCTAGCATCACAGAAATTATTCAAAAAGTGCAAGCTTTCACTCTAAAATCAGGAGCAAGAAAAAGATGACCACTATCACCTGTCCTACTCAATATAGTTCTGGAAATATTAGTCAGAGAAATTAAACAAGAGAAAGAAGTAAAAGGAACAAGGATAGGAAAGAAAAAAGTTAAGTTATCATTGTTGGCAGAAGACTTGATACTCTACAAGAAGAACCCAAAAACTCCAGCAAAAGATCTGAAGATTTAACAACCAAAGTCAGTAGTGTAACTGATCACAAAGTCAATACTCAAAAAATTAATAGCATTCCTGTACACAAACAGTAAACTCAGTGAGAGAGAAATTAGGGAAACCATACCCTTTAGAATAGCATCAAAAAAAAAAAAAAGAAAGAAAGAAAGAAAGAAACATGCAGAAATCAACCTAACAAAGAAATTAAAAGATCTATACATTGACAATTACATTACTTTGAAAAAGGAGATTGAAGAGGATTTGAGAAAATGGAAAAACATACTGTGCTCAGGGGTAGGAAGAGCCACACAGTAAAAATGACCACACCTCCAGTATTGTTACACAGATTTAAAGCAATCCCAATCAAAACACCATTAGTGTACCTCACAGAACTAAAGAAAATATTTCTAAAATTCGTTTGGAAACAGAAAAGACCTAGAATATCAAAGACAGTTTCCAGCAACAAAGACAAGGCAGGCAGCATTACAATCTCTGACTTGGAATTATACTACAAAGCCGCTGTGATAAAATGAGCTTGCTGATGGCAAAAACACTGCCCTGAGGATCAGTGGAAAAGATTAGAAGACTCAGACACAGCTCCAAACACACTCAGCCAACTTTATTTTTGATAAAGGAGCCAAACGCCACTGGAAGAAAGACAGCCTCTGTAATAAATAGTGCCAGAAAAAGTAGTTTTCCACATGCTGAAGACTGAAACTAGACCCGTATCTATCACTGTACACTAAGATAAATCAAAATGGGTCAAAGGTATAAATATCAAAACAGAAACGTTAAGTCTGCTTGAAGGGAAAATAGGCGAAAATCTTTAAGACATAGGTGAAGGCATAGACTTCATGAACAATACCTAGATCGAATAGGAAATACTACACAGAAACAACAACCAGGATCTCATTCCACTAGAAAAGCTTTTGCACAGAAAAAGAAATCACCAATAGGGTGAAATGACAACCTACAGAGCATGAAAAAAAAAACTTTGAAGGCATCCTTCAAACAAAGGACATATATCTAAAACATATAAAAGATTGAAACAAAGCAAACCATCAAATTCAAAGATTCAGTCCAAAGATGAGCATCTGAGATGAATATATACTTCTTAGACAAAGTGCAAACAGCAAATAAATAGATGGAAAAATGTTCAGCATCATTGATCATTGGAGAGATGCAAATTAAAACAACCTTGAGATTCCATTTCATTGCAGAAATGATGGCTATTATCAAGAAATCAACCAACAACAGATGCTAGAATGGCTTTGGGGAAAAAAGAACTCTCCTCCACTGTTGGTGGGAGTGTACACCATATAACCATTGTGGAAATCAATGTGGTGATTCCTCAAAAACTGGGAGTAGAGGTTCATTTTGACCCAACGATTCTCCTTCTGGGTATCTTGTCAGAAGAACTGAAAACATAGTACCACAGTGATATATGTGCACCCATGTTTATAGCAGTACAATTTGTAATAGCTAAATCATAGAAACAACCCAAATATCCAGCAACCAAAAAATGGATTTAAAAAGAGATGTGGTGCTTTTATACCATGGAATACTATTCAGCTATAAAAAAGGATAAACTCGAGGCTTTTATAGGTAAATGAATGCAACTGGAGATCATACTTATAAATGAAATACACCAGGCTCATATTTGTAATCATTATATTGTCTCCCTGATGAGAGAAATTGACACTGTAAGTAAGAATCAAAATGTACAATACAGATTGTGAAATGGAGAGAAATTATTCCAAAGGAAAGAGGAACTAGGATGGGGAAAAGAGGAAAAGCTGGAAGGGAAGTGACAAATGTAGAAGTTAATAATCCTGCCTGTTTCTCTTAGTTCAATGAAAAGAAAAGTTTGTGTTAACATCATTTGGAGAATGTTTTATGCCCGTATCATGAACTCTGTTCTAACTGCTGAAGATAATAATATTCATTGTGTTAACTATTGTCATTCTATTATTTTGTTATGAACTTTGTTTGACTTTTCCAAAAAATGAATTTAAAGCATTTAAAAAAATGAAAAATATTGTTTCTTGAAATTGAAAAAACTCTGACAAAGCATTAAAAAGTATCTTTCCATATCATAAATTCTGCTATGCATTTTGAGCTTCTGTGACAAGGGAAAGTGAATGTGTCTATGAACTATCAGAAAGATAACCATGGTCTTAACTTCAGGTGACAGATCACCTAAAGAATAAACCATTTTCAGTGAAATGCAACTTAATGTAATAGTTGATTCAATTGCATTTAATATAAAATGAATAGAAAGTCAAAGTCAAATGTAATCAAAACATTAAAACATCTATGTTTAGAAAAATATGTATAGTTAACAATTCATTCTAAGTTTGTCCTGTCAGTTATGCATTGTCTTTATGAAGTTATAGGACTTTTTTAAAATTTAAATTTACATTTAAATTTAATTTTTTAAAAACTGGGAATCAAACTCAGGACCTCATGCTTGCCAGGAAAGCACGGTGCCACTGAGCTCTATCCCTGACTGAGTGTGATAATTTTTGAAATAGGAGGCAGTGTCATTTTGTACAAGTTTTATAATGGTTGGCAGCAGAGATACCTGAAGCTGCACTTGCGAATCATTCTTATGCAGCAACTGCAGACTGAGTCTAGTAGTTCAGATTTTCAATAAAGTAGGAGAAAACAAACTTCAAAACAGCCCAAATAAATTATATAAAATCTAGATTTTCATGGAATTAATTACAAGTCTCCCACCATTCATATTACACAAGAATGTTATTCTATAAAACTCAATTTATAGTCACTATGCTTTTGCAATTCATGGATACAAAGAAAAATATGGTTACTTGTCTTCTTTGTCTATGTTCATCTATTTTTCCCCAGTAGAGAACAATCTTTCACTTTTCTTTATCACTTGCCAGTCTTATGTTTTTTCTTTGCACAGACTGCAACAATAGGTGATGAAATACATGTTGCTAGTAGCTTTCAATACCAGGATTATAATGATTATTCTTGTTGGTTTACTCCTCTCATGGTCACGGATTTCTAAGTAAACAAGTCCATTAAAAACTCCTTTAATATTTCAAATTAATTTTGGTAGACTCTTGCTAGATTGAAGAGTATGTCACTGAAATCTGTAAGGAAGAATAGTGTTATTAAAATGATGTTTTCTTAAAGATGTGACTAGACCAAGTTTGACTTCTAACTTTAATCATTCCTCATAAGTTAATAAATACTTATGCTCAGCCTTCTATTTCTAGAGAGTTAGAGTATTCAGATTGTCTAGACAGCTCTTCTACAGGACAAAGCAGATCATCCTTCTTAATTTTCTTTGCTAAATGGTGTTAATCTCTGGAATATTACAGCTGCTGATGGACACTCCACAGGTAGGCAAGAATGTTTGTGTTTTCATCTTTACCTTCATTTTTGTGCTTATGGACAGTACATATTCTGCACAACCAAAGAAATAAATTACTTACTTTTGTGCCTTTAAGACTGAATAATAAGATTTTCATTTATGATCCTTTGAATTTCATGTTTAAATTATACAGTTAATGATTTATGCTGCAAACCTACCCTTAACCAAATAAAGCAACCTGTATGTTCCTGCCTCATGTCTGTATTTAATATTCATCTTTTTATATCCTAAATAAATGCCTAAGAATGCTAACATGAAGAAAATTTAAGCAGAAAAACTGTGTTAGGTATTATGCTTCATATTGCCTATAATGGCTGATACATTTTTTCAACTTGAAAAGTCTAGAAGCTTAACTAAGTAACTCAGCAGTTCTACATCCTGAGGTGTAGAGGACAGGCCCTTTCTTCTAGGATGCTGTTCATTGTGCATCTTGAGAAGTTTAGAAGATTAACTCAGTGACTCACCAGGGGTCCAGGGTCCTCATTTTGTAAACAACCTGAGCCTGTAGAAGAGGGAGGCAGAGAGATGGGGTGAGTGCTGAGATCACCTGAGAACAAGTAGCCTCCTATAATACAAGGATGGAAAGGAGGCTTGCTCTTCCCTCTTTTTTTTTTGATAGAATAAAACAAAATAGAACAGAACAAAACAAATCAGAAAAGAACAGCAGAAGCAACACAGTACTTCACAACCACACAACCAGACATCAACAGTAGCTACCACAATGTCTCTTTTCTTTGAAATAGTTGAGCATACCTTCACACACATTAATATCAAACATAACAAAATAGTATAAAACCATTCAAAAGAATGAAAGCATTACAGGACTTCAAAACCAAATAACAAGAAATAAACAAAGGCTACTATAATATCTCATTTTCCTCAAAAAATTTGTCTATACCAACACACATAATAAAATCAAATAAAACACAGCAGGATAGAACAAATCAAAACAGAAGAGCAAAAGCATGGTAGGACTACAAAGCAAAATGATAGTAAATCAGCAATGGCTGTCATAATGTCTTGTTTTCTTCAAAATAGCTGTTCATGCCATCACATGTAATAAAATCAAACAAAACCAATCAAATAAATGAATGAAAGCATTATAAGACTCCAAAGCAATATAATAGGAAACCATGATTACCATAATATATCCCATTATATTCAAAATAGCTTCCCCTACCATCTAACAGCATAGAATCTAACAAAACAAGACAGAACAAAGCCAAACCTTAACAAAATTGTGTAAACAATGCAAGAGTTCAAGATAAGACAATAAGAAATTGACAGTAGTTTCCACCTTTCCCTCCCAGGTGTTTCCTCCCTTTGCTCTTACAGTAACTATTTTGCTTTTGGATCCCTTTAACTCCTTCTGTTTCTTATGCTAGGGTTCACACGTATGAGTTCAAACTATTTAGACCATGAACATGATCTCCAGTGGCATCCATTTATCTACAAGAGCCTTGAGATTATTCTACTTTATAGCTGGGTAGCTTTCCACTGCAAGAAAATAACATATCTTTCTTATCCATTCTGTGGTTGACAGGCAAGTTACTCTTGCTTTTTTTGTCTCCTGTCACATGAAACAGTTGTTTTCTCTCCTTTGATTTTCAGTCTATGCATTTTCTTTCCAGTTAAATGTGTTTCTTGTGCAGTGTATCAATGGATCTTGTTTTTTGATCCACTCTCCCTGTGTTTCTTTTTATTGCTGACCTGAGGCCATCTACATTGGTTTGTCTCTGCCACACTATCCTCCAGTTTTCCCCTTCAGTCAGTTGCCTGTCTTGTTTGGTGACCCTCCTTGTTTTGTCTCCTTTGGTAACCCTGCTGTTGTTTCTGGAAGTCAGCTTTATCTCTCTCTAGAATATCCTTTAGCACTCTCTGTAGGGTTGGTTTGGTCGTTATTAAGTCCTTCAGTTGTTCTTTATCATGGAAGTATCTTATTTTTCCATCAATTTTGAAAGATAGTTTTGCAGGGTAGATCAATCTGGATTGGAAGTTGTTTTCTGTCAGGGTTTGAAACACTTCACTCCAAACTCTTCTTGACTTAAATGTTTTAGTTGATAAGTCTGTTGTTATTCTGATTGGTTATCCTTTATAAGTGATCTTTCTCTTTTCTCTAAGAGCTTTTAATATTCTATTCTTGTGCTGAATTTCTGGGATCTTGATTATTATATGTCTGGGTGTAGATTTACTTTGGTTATGCTAGCTGGATTCCTATGTGCCTCACTAATCTGCATGCCAGATCTACTTACCATGTTTGGGAAGTTTTCTTCTATTACTTCTGTGAATATCCTTTTAATTTCATTTATGTTGACCCCTGCTTCTTCACCTACACCTATCACTCTTAAGTTATGCTTCTTTGCATCATCTTTAAGCCATTGGGTTATTTCCTGATTCTGTATTATTTTTAAGAAATCTTGTCTTTCACTATCATTAGCTGCAATCCTGTCTTCAAGGTTTGAAAATCTATCTTCAGTCTCTTTCAAGTGGTTTTGTCAGCTTTCAATGAATTTTTAATTGCCTGCATCTTTCTTTGAATCTGTTTCATGCATGTAATCCCTTTCTACATTCATTCAAGGTTTCTATCATTTTCCTATGCTTCTCTTTATTGTCTCTGTCTTCTTTAGACCTGCTAACCAATTCTTTCAGTATGCTTGTGATTTCTTCTCTTACCTGAGGCATTATTATTTCTGATTTGACTGCTTTTACAATCTCATGAAGTTGTTTCCTTCAGTTGTTATCCTCTCAGAGATTTCAGATGTGTGACTTCGATTTTTTTCCATGACTGTATCTCCCAGACTTATTCTGTGTGGGCTAGAGGTCTCAGTTTGTCTTTTGCTTCTTGGTCTTGACATTCTCTTGGGTTCCTCCCAGCATGTTGGTTGTGGGGCCCCAGGCACTTCCTGAGTTGGCTGCCCCTAAGCAGTGCAGGGGCACCTAGGTTTCTCTAATTCCAGATTTACAGGGAGATAGCAGGGAGTGGAGCAGGCTTCTCTAGACCTATGTAGCTACAGCATGACTTCACTGATGATCAGGGGTGTGGGGAGGTGGGGCTGCTTCTCTCAGTCTGTGTGTCTACATTAGGACTCCTACAATGGTGGCAGACACATAGGGGTGTGTTTGTCTGATTCTGCTAGTGATGATGGCTGCCTGAAGGAACCAAGGGCCTCCAGTGGTAGCTTATGGATGCAAAGGACTTACCTGGCTGTGTGTCCCTGCTAATGCTGGCTGCCTGCAGGAAGGAGCCTTCTGGTGGCAGCTCCCTGAAGTGTAAGGTAGATCTGCTGGTTCTCTCTGCACATGCTGGCCACCTGCACAATGTGGCCTTTTGGTGGCAGCACACAGCAGACAGAGGTGGATCTGCCTGTCTCCTTCAACCTTCACTAGGCACACAGAAAAAGGGACCTTCAGATGGCGACACTCGGCAGGCAGAGGCAGATCTCCTGGTTCTCTTGGCCTATGCTGGGCATGCAGAGGAAAGGGTCTTTGGGTGGTGGTGCCTGACAGACAAAAAGCTCTCCTCTGTTTGAATCTTGCCACTTTTGCTGCCTTCTGTTACCTTAACTGTTGCCCCTGTGCCATGCCACCCTGCCTTGGATCCAGTTGGTGATTATGAACTGATACCTCCACAAACTATGAGCTGAATAAACCTTTCCTTCCTTAATTTTGTCTCAGCAATGAATGAAAGGTAACCAAGACACTGGATTAGTAATTCTAATTACCCCCCACCCCAAAAACCAAAGAAAGAAAAACAGAAGTCAAAAAAGCTCCTAACATACTAAGGTTAGTGCTGGAAAAGTCCCTGGAATGAATGCAAAGGCTCTTGTTAGGAGAAAAACAGGAGCCAGGAGAGTAGCTGAGTATCCAAGGAGCCATGGTGAGAAAGACAAACTGCACTACAGTCATGGATATGCAGAGAAGTAAATTGGCTCTAAATAATTAAATCTTTCACTAGAGATTAAGGAAAATAAAAAAGGTAGTTCTTAGATGATTGAGGAGACCTTCAATTACATGGAGGGTCAGACTTTAAAAACAAGGCCTAAGGAAGATTAAAACTGATTTTTTCATCAGGTTGACTTTGATATAGAACAGATATTTGGGCAGAAATAAAATTTTGGCATTTCAAAAAAGTTTCTGAAGCTCAAGATAACTTTATTTGATGTAATAAGGGATATACCCTACAATGATACACTACAAAATCAAAGGAGAAGAAAAATAGGGATTAAAAAAAGAAATAAATGGAGACAGAAGGTGACACATCTTTCTCTTACTCTAAAATTATTTTTGTGTTTCTTCAGTTTTGTATGTTCTTGTTTGTTTTCCTGGTCAGAATGATTTTAAGTGTGAATTTTGTCATTTTTACCGGTTTTTTTTTTTTGTTTTGTTTTGTTTTGTTTATGCTCTCATTTTTTTTTTCATACTGGCTTTTTGAATTCCTGGGTACTTTAGCAATTTTATGATTTCTTTTAATCATTCTGTCTACATACATATAAATACACACATAAACACATACATAGCTACAGCTTCACAGATAGACATATACTTTTCCAGTTATTTTAGAAGAACAGATGTCCTGCTAAAGCATCCTTTATAGAAAAATATAGAAGTCTTAAGAGTCAGGTTTTTTTTCTCATTGCCCTAATAATTATTAGGAAAGTTTCTCATAGAGAAAATGTAGTTATGTATATAAAGCTTTCTAACTCAATTAATGCAGACAAAAATTTAAATGATAGAAAAAACAAATGATTATGAGCTACACAATTTATAAATTTTTAATGTTAGAAGTGTACTTTTTTACACATCTTTGCCTGATAAAATTATAATATTCATTGCATTATTAATTCACTGCATTTTTTCTTCTATGTTCCCTTCTTTTCTGCCTAAGCATTGACTATGTAGTTTCATTTTGCACCTGGAAATGCTGGTTATGACTATCTTTGTTTTTAGTAAGTATCCTTATAAATAGATGTACCATAGACTCACTTTTTCATTTTTCAGGTTGTCAGAGAAGTCTGTGGTGTATGACACTTTCATAAAGACTTAATCTTTGTCATAATTCCCGAGTCTCATGAAGTTCAATTTATCCCTAAATTAAATTTTCTGCTTCTGCACTTCTTAGTTATATAATAGTGTTACTAATGCTGTTAGTATTTATATAACTTCTTAGTTATATAAATAGCATTACTAACGTTGTTCATAATTACTGACGTTGTTCATGTTCAGTATTGGTAACTGAGATTGTTTTAGTCACTTAGAAGAAGAAACTTTAGATGTTGCAAGATAGGGTTTGAAATATGTCTTTCTTATCAGAGAAAACAAATATTTGAAATGGAGCTCTTTATAGGTACTTGCAACCAAAAGGTTGTGACGGTGTTAACAGTTTTGTAAGTAGCCCAAAATTTGTTATGTGGCACTCTATTAATTTCAAGTACTATCTAATTTTAATATATTCCTATTACAAGACTGAAAATTTATTATTAACTTTTAGCAGCAGGACACAGAAATCACATTTTTCCCTTGATGGTCTGGTCTCTAGATAAGAGTATGACTTCATTTTTTGTTATATATATATATATATATATATATATATATATATATATGTGTGTGTTTCTTATTTTTACACAAATATATTACTTTTTGAATAAATATCTTTCTCCATTTCATACTCATATTGATGTCATTTAAATAGACTATAAACTTTTTCTTTATGATTGATGCAACACTTATATATCTCAAAAAAATTAGAAATAATATATGTACCCCAAAAAATGTGCAGAGCACACATTCTAGTTTTAAAAAGAAAACAAGGGGCTGGGGAATTAGCTCAGCAACATAAGTGCCTGCCTTGCAAGAGTATGGTAGTGAGTTTGGTCCCCGGTACTGATAAAAAAATTATAAAAAAAAAGAAAACAAAAATTTTGAATTTTATATGCTTATCTCATGAGCTAGATATTTAGATTATTGAATAATCATATCTGCAGAACCTTACGAATATATAATCAAAATTCACATGATTGTAGTCAGGGTTTGCAGAGTAATACAGGATATACAATTCATAGAACTATTTTATAAAATTTGCAAAAAAAGGCAAATGAGAAGAGTACAAGAGATCTGTCCACCTATGAAAGACCCAAAGAATCAAGTTGTAAACCTTGAGCCCCTGGCTTCCTCCATAAGTCCAGCTGGAGACCTAGAGCCTGTGACAATGCCTCACCTAAGACTGTATCAAGGATCTGCACTGGGAGAGCCCAAATGTCAGTGGTGGAAGCATACACAATAGATTTAGAGATTTCTATGTGTATAAATGCCTGGAAGAACATAATAGTTAACAAAACTAAGGTGGAGACAAATGCCATAAAGATTTTCTTCATACATGAATCTTCCAATTCTATGAAAAATTTTGGAAGCAAAATATTAATTATTATTAATTATGTACTTTCAAGAGTAAAAAGATTTTTTTAAATGTATGTGTAATGTCTTGAAATATGTGGTTGATATCAATGATAATCATTTTCCCATAAATATATATATTTTTCTCCAGGTATTGATGCCTAAGTATTTCTTTCTATGCAAGTAGCATATTATAAACACAAATTATTTGGTATTTAAGGAATGAATCCATGTTAAAGTAGCAGATCTGAATTGTACCAGTGGGTTTCTGGAGCCTACCTGCTCCAGGGCAATGAAACTCCATGGAAGAATGCCCTCTCTACACAGTCCTAAAATCATACAGGGCACGTGTGACATTGACCTCATAGATAGATGGCTACTATCAACATTGGAAAATAACAGAAATTATAGTTTGTGTTTCTTTCTTTCTTCTTTATTGAAAAATTAGTTCTTAAATATTATAAGCATTATACTGAATATCAGCATTAAATGAGAAATCTTAAGAAATAAAAAATGTTGAATCAACTGCCAATCAAAATACAAAGTAAAATCAGGTCACCTTTATGTGGAAGACTATTGAGGAATGGCTTCTCATAACTATTCCAAGTATAGTAACACTGCAGTTTAAAAAGATTTTTTTTAAACAAAATTCAGTTGGCAAAGAGAAGTGTGTCAACTCTTCATTGGGTGATGAATATTGCCTAGCCATTTTCACCAGAACCATATAAAAACCCAAGTTCATGAATAGAGATACCACTGTGCACCCCCAAAAATGTGTGAAAATAGTTTGACTGATGATGTATGACTATGAACCAATAGTGACCCAAAAAAGAGATTCGTTAAAACA
Organism: Hydrochoerus hydrochaeris; assembly: GCA_004027455.1. NCBI lineage: Eukaryota > Metazoa > Chordata > Mammalia > Rodentia > Hydrochaeridae > Hydrochoerus > Hydrochoerus hydrochaeris. The sequence goes on from PVLA01001253.1 coordinate 13,624, forward strand.
ATATTTTGTTATGGTGGAGTGTGAAATGAAGGGAGGAAGGTTAGTGAGTGTTAAGGATGTAGTTAGATGAAAAGGACGACTTCTAAGGCTTGTATCACAATAACTTAACTATTGTTTTACTATTGTTAACAATAATTAGTTATTATTGCTAACAACAATTAATCAAAGAATTCTAAGTAGCTAGTAGAAAATCCTCAACATGAGCAAATGTTGTATGTCTAAAGTGATAGTTAGCCTAGTTACCCTAGTGTAATCATTATAAGCTGTCTACATGCATTAAAATGTCACTCTGTACTTGATTTGTCAATAACAATTAAAAATCTATTCAAAGTCCTAAAGAAATGCTATTTTTCATATAAGAAAAACAAAAATTACAATGATATAATCTCCCTAATGAAAGCTTATTTTAATCTATAATTAAAATAATTGCCTTAAGTGATACTTGTTTGTGAATTAATTAGAATCTATCAGTTATTGCAAAATTAATTATGATTCTTTTTAAAATTCTATTTCTTAAGTATAAGTTGCTTTTTAGAATTTTCTATTTCATATAGGCTCAATATGACATAGGTTTTTTGTGCACAGGTTTTCCTAAACACCCAGAAGTCTATACCTGCTTCTAATTCAGGTGACATCAGATAAAGTGAAATTTGCCATGATAACAGAAATGGAGGGGTAATTAAAAATACAGCATCATCCTTGGATATCAGATTTCCAGAATGCCTAAAACTCAATCAATTGTCGATTATTTTAATAAAATAAGCTTTAAATTAATTAAAATGTATAAAGTAGCAGCAAAAGGCATACTTCTTAATAGATTTAGAAAATAATTTAAAAATATAAGATGCACACACCAGCCACCATCAGGGATGCTTCCTACCACTGGTAGCCAGCCCGGGCTGGAAAAAAAGCAGCAGCCAGCTTCACTAGTGCACCAAATGGCCACCATCAGATACCTGTAGCCAGCACAGTCCAGGACAACCAAATGGTTATGCAGAAGAAATTGTATCAACGTAGGATATGCATTGTCCAGAAGAACCCAGGAAAATGTCAAGACAAAGAAGTGAAAGTCCATCTCTGTCCTACAAACCATGCAGAGCAAGACCAGTTTCTGAACTGATGGCAACTGAAGTAAAGAAAGAAGGTCATGAGGCTATAAAAGAAATTACAGCAGAAACACAATCTCAGATAAAAGAAGAAATGAAAAGCATAATAAAAGAATTGCTAAGTGTCTTTAAAGAACACAAAAATAGAGGGGCACAAGAAGATGAACAGTGCAAGAAAGATATAGAATGCATAAAACATAGTCAAAGAAATATCTAAGAAATTAAAAATTCCACTGAACTCTGGCAAAACTATTTGAAAGAAATTGAAGATAGAATTTCAGACCTTGAAGACAAGTTTACAGCTAGCAATTGTGAAAGGAAAGATATCTTAAAAAGTAACAAGGAACCAAGAAACAACAATTCAACTGTTGTAAGACGATGCAAAGAAAAATCATTTAAGAATAATAGGTGTCAATGAAAAAACAGGGGTCAACACAAATGCTATAAAAAGTCTATTTACATAAGTAATAGCAGAAAACTTCCCAAGCATGGGAAAAAGTAGTGACATGCAGAAAAAATGAAGCATATAAAACTCCAAATAGCCATAACCAAAATAAATCAACCCCAGGACATATAACAACCACGATTTCAGAAATTCAACAAAAGAACAAAATATTAAAAGCCATTAGAGAAAAGAAACAGATCACCTCTAAAGGAAAACCATCAGAATCATGGCAGACTTCTCGACACAAACCATCAAGTCAAAAGAGGTTGGAGTGAAATTTTTCAGGTCCTGAAAAACAACTTCCAATCCAGATTGATGTACTAGCCAAAACTATCTTTCATAATTAATGGATAAACAAGAAACTTCCACTACAAAGAACAAATGAAGGAATTCCTGACCACCAAACCAACCCTAAAAGAATACCGAAGGACATCCTAGAGAGAGAAAAGAAAATACCATGGTTTCAGGAACAGTGGCAGAGGGGGATAACCAAGCGAGGCAGACAACTGAATGGAGGGGAAACGTAGGCAGCCAATGGCAGGAAAATACCATAGCAGAGACAAGCCAGAGCACATTGACCATAACCATTAATGTAAATGATCTCAATTCACCAATAAAGAGAAACATAGGCAGAGTGGATCAGGAGACAGGGTTCATAAATATGCTCTACACAAGAAACACATTTAAATAGAAAGGAAATTTCATAGACTAAAAGTCAAAAAAGAGAAAACAATGCTTTATGTGACAGAGAAACAATTGCTATACAACAAAAAGTAGAGGTAGCTTGCCCATCAAGTGCAGAATGGATAAGAAAAATATAATATTTTTATACAATGGAAAAAAACTACTAAGCTATAAAGAAAGATAACCTTGATGCTCTTGAAGGTAACTGGATAAAACTTGAGATTATGGTCATAGGTGAAATGATTCAGAATTACACAGGTGAACATTGTGTTGTCCTCGTATAAAAAAATTAAAGGAGCTAGTGGGATCCAAAATGCACAATAAATATTGTGAAAGTGAAGGAGGAGGAAATGTCTAAAAAGGGAAGGAAATGGCCAATGTTAATCTGTTGTGGTGTTTTGAAACCCTGTGTTGCTTTCAATGTTCTGTTTAGTTTGGTTTTACTCTGTTCTGTTTTGTTTGTTTGATTTTATTATATTTGATGGCATGGAAAGCTATTTCAAGGATAGCAAAATACATTATGGTAGCCATTATTGACTTTCTGTTATCTCGTTTTGAATCTTTCATTGTTTTGGTTTGATTGATTTTATTTATTTTGCTGTGTTTGATTTTATTATGTCTGATGGTATAGGTAGATACTTTGAAGAGAACAAGAGGCATTATGCTAGCCATTGTTATTTTCCTATTAGCTTGGTTTGAAGTGCTGATTTGCTTTCATTGTTTTGTTTTGATTGGTTCTATGTCATTCTGTTTTGTTTGATTTTGTTATGTATCATGGTATGGGCAGCTATTTTGAAGATAACAAGAGATATTATGGCAGCCACTATTAATTTCCTTTTATCTTGTTTTGAAGTCCTGTATCATGTTTATTGTTTTGGTTAAAAATATATAAAACCTCACTGATCCAAATATGAAGCAGTGTGCTAGGAAATTTTATATATAAAAGTCAAGGGTCAGTCTAGTGATGTAAATGAGGAGATGAATAGAAAATGAAGCATTACCAAATCAGTGAGAAACATGCAGAAAAACATGGGGATTTAAATGGGACATAGTGACAGAATTGCAGAAGAAATGACAACAACAATTACAATGAAACCTTAAATTCCTACAGCTATATTTTAACCTTCTTTTAATACCCAAATTATTCACCAAATTTTGTTTAGTCCTAAAGTATGAAACCAGATCTTTACAAAATTGAATGGTAACTTCTCTTCCTATTTTGGCAATGAGACAAGAAAATATGCATTAGAAAATGCATACTAATAATTAGAAAAGTTCACTTAGAAATCTGAATTTTCATTTAAAAAACAAAAGTTAAGGATTTTTTCCCCAAAACTTATACTTTTAATACAATAATAGTTGCCAAAACATCAAATATTACAATGTTTTCTTCCATATATGGAGGAAAAATACAGGTAAATTTACATAAAAGGTTACAGGAGAAATAGTAGAATGCAGGATATTAAATAAGATGAAAGCCAGGGATTTAGCTCAGTGGCATAAGTGCCTGCCTAGCAAGCGTGAGGTCATGTGTTCAATCCCTGGTACTGAAGGGATGGGGAGAGAAGAGGAAGAGGACCAGTGAAAAGGAAAAGAAAGCATAGGACTTATGATGACACAAATATTTAGAGTATGCTATATGCATGTGTGGATACAACAAAATACTATATTACATAACTAATATACATTAAAAGATAAAAAAAACCCTACCCTTGATGAAAGAGAAAGATCATAAGTCTGTGAAAGCAACAGTCTTAGCAAGACTCTGTCTGTATATAAAAAACATCTTTAAGTATAAAATCTCCATTTAATTCAAGAAATACATTTACCCCAAAAATGAAATTCATGGGCTAAAAGTGAAAGGATGAAAACAATTATTCGCACCACAGGAACCCCCTAAAAAAGCATGGGTAGCTATTCTATTTTCAGACAGTGCAAACTTTACACCAAAAGAGACAAGGAAGGTCACTACATACTTGTTAAGGTAAAACTCCAAGAAGAGGTAACATTCCTAAGTATAAATGCACCAAACACTGATGTCTCCAACTGTATAAAACAAATATTAACAGACATTTTTAACCAAGTAAGCACTAACACAATTGTAGTAGGGGAAATCTACAGTCTCACAGATAGATCCAGAAGACCCCTCAAAAAAATCAACAAAGAAGTATCAGAGTTAAACAAAACTTGTGAACAAATGGACTTGGGAGATGTCTACAGAGTGTTCCAATGCAAAACATCAGAATATGCATTCGTCTCAACTGCACATGGGATGTTCTCCAAAATAGACCATACACTAGTCCACTAACCATGTTTATGTAAATGCAGAGGAATTAAAATCATTACTTGCACACTATCCTACTGTAGCATAATGAAACTGGAAATCAGTGACAAAGGAAATCACAAAACCTATACATACACATGAAAATTCAACAGCATACTTCTGGACAACCAATGAATCATAGAGGAAATTAACTACAAAATTACACCATATATACAATTAAATGACAATGTCAATAAAACATACCAAGACATATGGAAAGCAATGAAAACAGTTCTAAGAGGGAAATATACAGTGTTAAACTCTCACATCAAGAAAACAGAATGAGTTCAAACAACTTAATGTTGAATGTCAAACTTTTGGAAAAAGAATAACAAGTCAAACCCAAAACTCATATGAGGAAGGAAATTATAAAGACAAAAGCAGAAATTAATGCAATTGACATTAAATAAAATAGAATTGATTGAATAGAAAAGTTGGTTCTCTGAAAGAATTAATAAAATTGATAAACCCTTAGCCAACCTCATCAAAAAGAGGAGATAAAAAACATAAATTGAAAAAATTAAGAATGAAAAGAAGGAAATTACAATAGCACCTAGATAAATTCAGAAGCTCATTAATACCTATTATGAGAACCTATATGGAACCAAGATGGAAAATACAAAAGAAATGGACAGATTCTTAGCTACAATCAAACTACCAAAACTAAAGCAAAAACACATAAAAATTCTAAATAACAAAGTACTAGCAAATGAAATTGACAATGAAGCTAAAAATTTACCAACAAAGAAAAGCCCAAACCTGATAGATTCACAGTTGGGTTCTACAAGAAATTTAGAGAAGAACTAATGCCACTAATGCTGAAACCCATTAAGGAAATTGAAAGGGAAGCAATTCTTCCAAAAATCATTTTTGGAGGCAAATAGTAGTCTGATTCCATGACCAGAGAAAAACCCAAGCAAAAAGGGGAATTACAGGCCAATAGCACTAATGAACATAGTTGCAAAAATCCTCAGTGACATACTGGCAAACAGAATGCAGCAAAAATCCAGATTATACCAAGAAAAAAAAAGGAAGAAAGAAGAGAAGGAGGTGGAAGAAGATGGGGGGAGAAGAAGAAAAAAAAGGAAGAAGAGAAAGAAGAAGAAGAAGATTATACACCAGGAACAAGTTGGATTCATACCAAGGATACAGGGATAGTTTAACATATGCAAATAAATTAATGTAACATAACATATTAACAGAACAAAAGACAAAAATCACATTCATGGGGTGCAGACAAAGCATTAGTGATAAAAATCCATCAGAGAATTGGAATAGAGATCTTTATCTTAATCTGCTAAAAATCATCTATGACAAGTCAATAGTTAACATCTGACTAAATAGTCAAATGCTGAAAATATTCATTCTAAAACCAGGAACCATACAAGGTGTCCACTATCACCATTTCTATATAGTTTAGTCCTGAAAACAGCTAGCACAGTTAGACAAGAGAGAAATAAAAGGAGGAAAGATAGGAAAGGTAGAAGTTAAATTATCATTATTCACAGATAACATTGTACACAGAAGACCCCAAAAACTCCACCAACAGATTTGTAGACGTACTAAGCAAACTCAACAGCTTGGCTGGCTACAAAGTCAATATTCAAAAGTCAATAGCATTCCTGCACACAACCACCAACTCACTAAGAGAGGAATTAGGGAAATTACACCATTCACAATAACATCAAAACAAAACAAAATCCTTAGGAATAAATCTAACCAAAGAAGTAAAAGATTTATACATTGAAAATTACAGTACTCTAAAAAAAGAAGTTGAGGAATTCAGGAAATGAAAAGATATCCCTTGCTCATGGATAAAAAGAACCAACATTGTAAAAATGATCATACTCTCAAAAGTCTCACAGAGATTTAATGCAATCTCAATCTAAATACTATTAGTATATCTCACAGATCTAAGGAAAACATCCCTAAAATTCATATGGAAGCCTAAGAGACCTAGAATAACAAAGGCAATTCTGGGCAGCAAAGGCAAAGCAGGAGACATCTCGATCCCAGATTTGAAATTAGTCTATAAAGCTGCTATAATAAAATCAGCATTTTACTGACAAAAACAGACCTGAGGACCAATGGAATAGAACAGAAGATATAGACACAACTGTACAAATACACTAAGCCACTTTATTTTTATCAAAGGGACCAAACATGTTCACTGGAAGAAATAAAGCCTCTTTAATAAGTGGTATTGGAAAAATTATCTCCCTTCATACCAAAGGCTTAAACTAGACACATGCCTGTCACATGCACTAAACCAAAGTCAAAATGGTTCAAAAATCCAAATACTAAGACTGAAAGACTAAACCTACTGGAAAAAAAAAGTAGGTAGAAATCTCAAGGACAGAGAGGGTAGCTTGAGAGGTCACAAACTAAAACTAAATTGCAGAGGAACTACTTCAAAAAGTCAACAAATGGGATCTTATCTTGTTAAAAAGTTTTTTGCACATCAAAAGAAGTCACAAACAAAGTGAAAAGAAAACCCACAGATTGGGGAAAGTTTTTTGACAAAGGTTCCTCAGACAAAGAACTTTTATCTAGAATGTATAAAGAGTTGAAAAAAATCAGGCCCCTCAAATTTAAAGACTCAATACAAAAATGGACATCTGAGATGAATCCTCATTTCTCAGATGAAGAAATACAAGTGGAATATAAGTATATGGAAAAAATGTTCAACATCATTTGTCATTTGAAAATTTGCAAATTAAAACAACACTGAGATATCATCTCCCTCCAGAAAGAATGACTAACAGCAAAAAATTAACCAGTAACAAATGCTGGTGGGGCTATGGCGAAAAAGAAATTCTTTTCCATTGTTTTTGGGAGTGTAGAATGGTACAATCACTGTGGAAATCAGTATGGAGATTTCTCAGAAAACTAGGATTAGAGGTTCCATTTGATCCAGCTATTCACCTTCTGGGTATTTTCCCAGAAGAACTGAAAACATCTTACCACAGTGATATACACGCAGCCATATTTATAGCAGCACACTTTATATATCTAAATCTTGGAAACAATACAAATTCCTGTCAACAGAGAAATGGGTAAAAAAGATGTGAATTTTTATGATGGAATACTACTCAGCCATAAAGAAAGATATACTAGGCTTTTATAGGTAAATAGATACAACTAGAAGCCATACTCAAGTGAAATACAACATACTTGCATATGTAAACACCATATTGTCTCACTAGTGTAAACAAAACTAAGAGTAAATAAGATCCAAAATTATAATAGATATCATAAAAGTAAAAGAAACTGCTCATATGGAAAGTATACTGTTTGATCAATCTTGCATGCCTGTATCTTGTAGCCTTAGCAATTACTCCAAGGATAACAATATGCAACATAATAATCATTGATAAATTCCCGTCATCTTGTTTTGAAATCTTATATTGCCATTGGTTTTGGTTTTTGTTCTTACTGCCATCATTCTGCTTTTGTTGTTGTGTTTTTAATTGTTTGCTTCTTGATTTTTGGGTTTTTTTTTTTTCCTTAGGATGAAAAAACAAATTAAGTAGTAAAGCTGGATGTAAAGTCAGCACTCAAAAATCAATAGCATTTTTGTACACAAGCAAAAAACTCAGAGAAATTAAGGAAACTACACTCTTTACCACAGCATCCAAACAAATGAAATACTAAGCAATTAGTATAACAAAATAAATTAAATATGTATGCATTGAAAACTGCAATACTCTGAAAAAGGAGACCAAAAAGAGAGGAGAAAATGGGAAGATATTCCTTGCTCATAAATGGGAAAAACCAACATAATGAAATGATCCTACTCTCAAAAGTGTTATACAGATTTAATGCAATCTCAGTTGAAACTCCATTAGCTTACCTCACAGAACTAGATAAAATATTCCAAAAATTTGTTTGGAAACAGAAAAGATCTAGAATAGCAAAGGCATTTCTGGGCAACAAAGGCAAGGCAGGAGGCATCAGAATCCTTGATGAGAAATTATACTACAAAGTTACTGTGATAAAAATCAATGTGGTATTAGCAATAAAGCAGAACTGAGAATCACAGAAGCATAGTAAAAGATGTAGACACAACTACAAACATATTAAACCACCTTCTCTTCAACAAAGGAGTCAACACCTTTGCTGGAAGAAACATAGTCTCTTTAATAAATGCCCTAGAAAAACTGTTTCTTCACATGCCAAAGACTAAAACTAAACCTGTGTGTATCACCAGGCACTAAACTAAAGTCAAAATAGAATAAAGACCTAAAGATTAATACATAAATACTAAATATACTGGAAGAGAAAATAGGTAGAAATCTTGAAGACATAGGTATAAGTAGAGACTTTCATGAAAAAAATCCCAGACTACATGGAAAATACAACAAATGGGATCTCATTTTTTGCATACACACAAAAAAAATAAATTACCAGTAAAATAAAAAGGAAACCTACAGAGTGGAAAAAAGTAGAGCGTGTTTTCCTTCAGAGAGAAGACTTATATCTGGAACATATTAAGAATTGAACAAAACCAGGTTCCCAAAATTCAAAGATAGAATACAAAAATGGGCATCTAAAATATATAAACACTTCTGAGGTAGACAAACACAAACAACAAAAAATATTTGAAAAAAAAAACGTTCAGCATTGTTGATCATTCAATAAATGCAAATTGAAACAGCACAGATTTCTTCTCACTCCAGGAGGAATGGTTATTATCAAGAAAACAACCAAAAAGAAATACTATCAGGCTTTGGGGGGAAAAGGAACCCTTTTCCACTGTTATTGGGAGTGTAGACTACTGCAACCACCTCGGAAATCAGTGTGGAGATTCCTCAAGAAACTAGGATTATAGGTCATACTCTACCCGGCTATTCTTTTATTGGGTAATTGCTCAGAAGAATTAAAAACAAGATAAATGAGTCTTTTATAGGTAAATAAATGCAACTCAAGACTATACTCATCAGTGAAATAAATCAGTGTAAATGTCATATTGTAACACCAGTGTGAGGATATGAAAGCATAAATGAGCTCCAAAATGTGTAACAGATACTGTGAAAAGGAAACTCTTCAAAAGGAAAGAAAACCTGTTATGAGGAAAAGGATAAAGGAAAGGAAAAGGTAAAAATTATATAAACACAAAGCAGTTAAGATGGTTATACAGCAGGCTTCTCTTGGTTCACTGAAGGGAAAGTTGTGTGCTACTAATTTTCTGAGCAATGTTTCATGCATGTATCTTGTACTGTGAACAACTACCATGTACAGAACAATGCACAATGTGTTTATTATTGTTAGTTTCCTACTAGCCTGTTTTGAAACTATTGTATTGTTATTTCTTACTTTTTCTGTTAAAAAGATGCCATTTAGAAAGCGATGCAAGTGATTAAAGTAACTTTCCAGTGTTCACACCGCTGAGCACCACGCAGATGACAGCACAGACTCCCTAGGTGTGATGTGTCAGAATCACAGGCTCGTATTCTTTCTATTTTACCCATGTTTATTTTAAAAGCACCAATTATTATGAACACATATTTCAGTATTCATTTACCCCATTGAAGTGTATCTGTGAGGTGTAGTTATTTACTTTTTTCCAAAAGAGAATCAAGAACTATTAGCTCTAATAGTAGCTGAATTTAGACAAATATGAAATAATGTTGAGTGAAAGAATAGGTGAATGAAAGAATCAAGAACAAGGTATTTATGTTTACGTAGTCTATCGACATGGAAACAACATTACACCATCCCCGTGTGTTTTCATTGTTTCCTTAAATATTAAAAAGCCAAATAATATATCCAAGCAATAGCAATCAAAAGTAATAACCCAGTTTATAACATTTAGCAAGGCAGTCAAGTGTCAGGAGATACCGCTGAATGAATCCTTGTTTGAAAATCTCAGCTTTAGTTAAAACACGAAATCATGTACATGCCTGCAATCATTTGGTCATTCATATTGACATGTATCTTAACTCATGATTCAGATTAATATGCATGTAAAAAGTTTTAGACTAATTCAGCCCTTTTTGTTCAAAACTAGATACACCAACTATATTCCAATATGACTTTTAAATTATGTGTGTATTCATGACTACAGTATCCCTCTTAATTTCTGTATGAACTGAAGCTCTAGTGCTCCTGATTTTAAGTTTTACTAAGACCCTGGCTTTTCACTTAGCACTCATCAAAAATTATTAGGACACAGTATTGTTCTTAATTACAAATACTATACTCACCAAAGAAAGTATATTTTAAGAAAAGAAAGCTTCAGAAATAAAAGACATTATGTAAGTTGTAAGAAGTGGAAATGGACAGATGTAAAGGACATTTCTGAGAAGTCTTATCATCAAAACAACTGTATCCAACGTGGCGCGGACACATTCAAGTATTCATTGGTAGAGGTGTCAAAGTATATAATTGTTTGAAGGACATTTAGCAATTTGTGGGTTCATTGTCTGTGAGCAGTTCATTTTAAGATCAGTATTTGTGGGACAGTGAGGGCTTGTGAAGACATAGAACAGGTGGGGTGTTTCTCTTAATGGGCAAAGCCCACACAAAATGACCGAATTTAGAGAGAGAGGGGACTGATTATGTTTCCTTCTCAAATAAACACAACAAACTTATCATTGTATTATTTCAGAAACCCCCCAAAATTAATAAATACTGAGATTTTTTTACCTACAACTATTAAATATATTACTTTACCTTATTATATAATTTAATAATTATTTTTAAAATAATATACTAGGAAATTATCATTTTAAAAAGTTAAACCCTCTTGCCCCAGTCTATGAGAATATTCTCAGTATGAATTTTTTCAACTGTCACAGTCTTTCTTAAGCTTTTTATAATATAGTTATTTGCAAATATGTAAAAATTATGAAAGATGAACATGCAGAACTGGGACTTCTGTAAACAAGGTCTCTTTTTGTACATGAAAATCTTTAAGTCTAGGTGAAAATAATATAGTCAAATTGAAAATTAATTCTGCGAATTCAATAATTTTTGCAATTACTAAATTAGATCATCTTAAAATGACTACAGGCAACTACTTGGAAGTAGCAATTTTTCCCCCCCAAGGAAATCATTTCTTAAGCCTAATGACACTTAAAAATAAATTGAAATGATTAAAAGACATTAAATGTTAAAATGCTTTACATGTTCTGCTTTATCACAAATACAGTATTTAAATGTAATATTATGAAAGATTAAAATTTCAATCATTTGAATAACATAATTACTTAAGTTTTTTGCAAACAAATTTTTATGAAATTGTATGGGATAGTAAAGATATCTTTTATTTTCATTTTATTTTTACTGTTTTATTTTAAAGACAAAAAAGTAAAGATAATGTGATAAGGGAAAGTCGGAAGTAAGGGAAAGCTTAAGAAATATATATAGTATATATATATATATATTTATATTATATATATATATATACACACACACACAAAATAGTTAAGACAGTAATACACATTATTTCTCTTAGTTCATTTAAAATAAAGGTCTGTGTTAATATTGTTTTCACAATTTTCATGCCTATATCTTGTACTCTAACTATTATGCAGCTTTTACCTTTTGTTATTAGCATAGAAAGAGGTACCTTCTATGAAGCTAAATTTATGTCACTAAATTTCCAAGTAATACTTAATTTTTATTCTGTGGCAATATTGTTTAAAAAACAGATTTGAATAAATATTATTTATGAAAACCAAAATTTTCAAACACATAATCATTTAAAAACCTAACATTTATTGTCTTTATTTTTGTTGCTTCTAAAACCAACTGACCAATCATAAAATTAGAACCTAATAGCAACGCACACAGACACAGCCCAATTTCCTTACATTTTGTTTGTTGAATTAGCTTTATATCCATGAAACTCAGAAAATTTCAGTGAGAAATTTCATTAGGAGAAAATGAAAGCTGCTCTTGAAAAACTGCTTGTCAATTACCTCTGCAGAAAAATTCAAGTAAAATAAAATGTATTTTAGATAACCGCCCAAATAATGAAGAAAAATATTAAACATTCTCAAAACATATTTGAGAATGGACAATTCAATTTTTCAAGTTAGGTTTTTCCTTCTTACCTGTCACTGTACTTGCTGATTTCATTCTCTCTTTTCTGTTGAAGCATGAAAATTCAAGTAGGTGCTCTATGTAAGAATGATGGAAAGTTTTCATTTTCAACAGTTTTCTACTGAGTTGTTTTTTAATCCATAATGCAACTTTTCATGGGTCTCTGATCCAGCCCAACGGATGTCAAAATGATTGATTAGACTGATGCTTAGAAATGTTTAGGATCTGGAGTTCCTGAGTATTTGGTCAAAAGGGCAGTGAAAAGTTTTTTGAAAGTTGTTGGTCAATACTCTGCTGGAACAAGAAGCGTGTTTAGAAAAAAAATTCTTTTTAGTAGAAAACAATCACTTCTCAATTGCTAACGTCTTTGTTCTGTGGTAAGTTATGGTTAAAACATTTTTTAATTCTCCCACCATGAATATTTATAGATTATACAGTTAAGGTCATATCAAGTGCTAATGTTTAAGTCTACCTACTATATTCTATAAAACTAACCGAAAACTATATTTAATTCAGTATAAACCTCATTATTCTTACAAATACATCAGTCTTATAGTCACATCAACTTCCTTTTTTAATTTTCTATAGCTCAGGTGTACGAAAAATACACTGATATTTTTAGTAACTTATCTATAATCAGTTATGTATAATAAAATTAATCTACTATAGAATCAGAAAAGAGATCAAAACGTTTTCCTGCCATTTACATTAGTCTTATTTTTCATTTTTAATAATGCTAGCAATAGATTTCTTCTAGGGTTTTTGTAATAACTGCAGGGCATTGAATCATCAAGCAGATAAAAGGAATTAAAATAATAAATGTTCATCCCTTCTTTCTCAACTTAGTAAATATTAAGTTTGATGAAAAATAAACATGCTTAGAAAATAATGGTTTTTAAATACGTATTCTGTCAAAACTAGTTTAACCTTTAAAATAAGAACTGTCTTACAAATCACCCAAATTTCTAACTGCTAAAAATTGAAAGGCTAGGCCAGGGATATAGCTCAGTAGCATAAGTGCCTGCCTGGCAAGTACAAGGTCCTGAGTTCAGTTTCCAATACAAAACAAAACAACAAACAAAACAAACAAACAAAAAACAGGTTGAAGGCCTTCCAAAGAAAGGAGAAAATAACATTTTTAAATGTGTTGAAACAATAAAACTTATTTACAATCTCTTAAATGAGAAATTTAACAAAGAAGAATAAGAAATTCGCACAATTTTGCTTCTCTGAAATCTACAGGCTCAGTGCATAACTTAGTTGCTAAAGACATAATTCTCTGCAATTAAACAGGATGCATAAAAGTCATCCACATATATGTGTAAGGCACAATTAGCATGTTAGATGCTTTTACAATTTTGCCTGATAATTGCTCAAATATAAGCCCCAGAGGGAAGACTTTTTTTTTGTTTTCTAACATGCTCAAGTCATATAGACCTTTTTGAAATACTAAAGTAGTATTTCAGAAAATCATTTTAAGCAAGTGAAGGACTAAGCAGAGTATTTAAATGAGCAATCCAGATAATGTTCAATAACAATTTGTACTTTACCTGCCTGTTAAAATTAAATGGGTTACAAACCCAAAACTGTAGATATTACTAATCATTTCATTTCACTTTGCAGTATACAAGCGCAGATTTTAAAGTAACTTCCAAGAGTTTTATAGCTCATAAGTGATATAATCAAAGTAGAATTCTAGACCATCTGCCTTTAGATCTAATCTATCGCCTGCAAGTTTTGGTGCATAAGATTTCCAGTGAATGCAATCTATTTTTTTCAAAGGTGGGTTCTTCAATTTAGCTTTAATATAATATATTTATGCAAAACATTCATGAAGTTATCTTTTAACAATGGGAAAGTACACTAATATCCCTAATAATAAAAAGCAAATATTACTAGCATAGTTTTTGCAGAAAATGTCTCAGTGTGGGGGACAGTAAATAAAAGTTGAGAATGATGCCTGCGTCGACATACGCCGGAAAGCTCTGGTGAAAGATTCTCCTTTGTTTTCATTATATTTAATAAACAACTTAGTAGTTTTATAAACTCATTTGGACTTACAAACTTTCAAGTGGTTATTTTCTTCCATAACAGTAAGTATTCATGCTTTCAATACCTGTGACAGGAGGAAAAACCTCAGGTCAGTGTGGTGGACAAAAGCTTCTCGTCCCTATTTGACAACACTTTCTTTCCTCCTTAGTCACGATGGCATGATAACAGCAAATGTACATTAACGAATCAAGGATTATAACTATTGGGTTGATTTTTGAGGGTCATTTTGAATTTCCAAAGTCCCTTTTTTAAAGGTTATTTGTGTCTTTCCCTGTACACCTGACTTGCAAGAGTGGGGGGCTTTTGCACTCAACGAGGCATTTATCAAAATGACTGAATGTGGGACCCCGTTAACCTGCATAAGCAAGTCTGCTCCTAGAACACAAAGGAGTACATGACAGTCGCATTTGCACACTGATCAAAGGATTCCGTAGTTCTTTAAGGGACTTTCTTTTAACAAATCTCACAAAAAAACTTAAGCAAAGCTTGTCTTGTAAGGGAAACGAGACATTAAATATGTAGAAGTGTCATACTGTCTTAGCGGGTGGGGATGTGTGTGAGTGCTAGCTAGAAGGCGGCTGTGTGACAGTAACCAGCGCAATCAAATTCATACTCAGATTCCTCCTCCAACAAATTCTAACCATCAATTAAAATCAAATTTAAAAGAGAAACTTAGTTAAATAAATTTTACTATTACATACTAGAATGGGATAAAAATCGGGTATTGTAAGGAAAATAATTGGTGGATTCTAATTCTCATAAATATTCATTGATGGATCTGAACCCACGCGAAACCAGACCAGACACTCTGCCGCAGGAGACAGGCTTTATTAGGAGAGAGGGTGAGCTGCTTTGCAGACCAAGACAGCAGCTGTTTGGCTTGGGGAAAGGGTTTTTGAGGGTTGCTGGTGGGGGGTGGAACAGCCAGGGGAGCTCTGCAGGTGAGCCAGGTGCTAGCAGCAGATGGTGACACAGTTTGTCATCAGGTGTTTTCCTGGGCAGGGTTTACTTTTGCAGTTGGAACAGTTCTGAGAAGTTTCTTTTCTTGCAGCCCAAGGATTAACAGGCTGACCCTTCCTTTATCAATTAGCTTTTTAGAAGACTCTCCATCATTCTTCAATCCCTTAAATTTGCAAATAATGTATAACCTTGACCAAAGGTTGTTAGACATGTATGTTTTGACTGACTTCTGTGGGGTGTGTGTGTGTGTGTGTGTGCACGTGTGTCCACACTCGTGTATTTGTATTGCATGAATTAATCATACACATGTAGATAACTAAAACAAATATGTTAAATATATGGAAGAGTATCAGATAGCTGAAGCCAATCCAGTGTTTACTTTTTGCTACTTAGTGAGTTATTTGGTTGCCTTCATTTCACCGTAGATATGACTTTTCTTAGTAAATCAATAGGAATTAAGTATTTTATAATGCCTCTCAGAAAACCTGGAAACTCCATTCCTTAAAACAATTCAAAATTCAAAGCAAAAAACCAAATGTGCTATATAATTTTACATTTGTAATCTATAAGAAGTGTGCTAATTACATGAAATTCTCTTATTATTTCATAGACATTTTATCATCATGGGAAATTAAATAATGTGTGTGAATTAACATCGAGAAGTTAGTCACTGTTTATAGATATGATTTAGAGCTTAACTATTTTGAACAATTTTATTACAAAGTACTTAAATCATCAGGTTTTAAAATATATGCATAAATCCAAGGATACTAGTGTTTAACATTTTAAAAGATTATTTTGATTTATGTGAGATAAGTCAGAAAAATAATAATCTCAATTTACTACTTAACTGGCATCTACTAGACATACTAAAGTACTTTGGCTACTACAATTTTAGCATTTCTTTCTAGCAGTGACATCAGGTCCAAGAAAGAAAAATAGATTTTAATAGATTTGTTATTTGTATGTTGAGGAAACATAAAAAGTTTCTTCTTATTATATAGAAAGATTTGAGGTAGGGAAAGGATTTTTGATACCCAGAATTAACAATCCACATAGGCTGCTGGGTGGAGGTGCACGGTGTAGTCCCGGCACACTGAGCAGCTGCAACAGGAGGGCTGCAAGTTCAAGCCCCGCCTGGGCAGCTGAGTAAGTCGGCAAGACCTCGTCACAATATCAACCATAAAGGTAGAAAATGGTTGCCTGTGAAGCTACTGGTCGAGAGCCTAGTTTAATCCCAACTTTCTCAAAAAGAAAAGCGAATGAAAAGGGAAAGAGGTAGAAGAAGAGGACACAAGAGAAGAAGAGGAGAGGGAGGGAAAACAGTGAAAACAGCCCAGCATCGGGATAATACCCCCAATGGACCTTCAAATCGTCTCTCCTTTCCTGTCCATTGCTGTACCATTGCTGTACAGACTACCTTCTTTTTTGACCATCTTCCATGCATTTTTGGATAACTGGTATATACCTGTAGCAGAAAAGCTCATCTAAAAGTTTAAAAAATTATTTTGATACGGCAAATAAGTCACTTTAAAATATACATGGTAGTTAGACACTCATGCATTAGATTTATGTAGCCAGTTACTGCTATTTGCCGGGAATTATACTACATTCTAGAAAAATGAAATATATTCCTTGTTAAATCACTGACTCAAGTAAATGCTAAAGTAAAATGGGCAATTGTATTCAGGAATGTTACCAATATCTGTGGAGAACTGTAGCATTACTGTTATATTTGTATTACCAGATTATTACAGAAGATTGAATCATTAGGTTTTCACAAAAATAGCATGCTGTGCATGATTTTTCTTTCACATAATTAGTTTACAAAAAAGGAAAAGGAAAAAGAAAAATTTAAAACCATTCAGTGGTATTAAATGTATGAATCAGTGTTTCACACACCAGACTTCTTTATTTACAGCAAGAAAATACATGTTCCACTAAAACATACCGTGTGATTTTTTTCCCCATGTTCATATTAAAACACCAGGATTCTAAAAAATATAACAATTTGCAACACGAATGTGTGTGTGTCTGTATGCATCAGATTAGGAATTGCTTTATAAAAATATTTTCCTTTATGAAATTAGGAAAATATTGAATAAATATTCTATATGTTAATAAATTGTCTTTTCTCAGAAAAATATAATAGAATTAAAAGTACAGAAATATTGGAGCTTTGCACATTACATAGAGGGTGAAAAATCCCAGATATAAAATGAAATTGCTATCTGGAAGAAAAGTAATTTAGCTGTATGAACAGCTGCACCTCAGAGGGAAAAGTATGTGAGCAATTAAAATTAAACAAGTTAATTTTAATATCCCTCAGTAACTTTGATTGATCTTACACAGTTGCTGTTGACTATAGATCAGCAAACAATTTAGGATCTAGTTTAAAACAAAGTTTATAATCCTTGTTTAATGAATTTTTGTTACCTGAGGCAATACCATGTGTGGAAATGATTAAAATGTGTCCTGTCTCTCTGTAATCAATAAAACTTCTTTTAAAATTAGTTAGGTTCCAAAGACTCCTCAGCAGGTTTGGCTGTGCTATATTTATCGAATTCCAAATAAGCTATGTGTCATCTTTCTATACACAAGGTTCATTAAGCATTTCATCACCATCTTATTATTATTAAAGTCAGCTAAACAATCAAATCAGAAGGTCACCTTTTAACATTACTCAGAGTAAATCATACTCAAAAACTTTAACAGAAATGCATTCACATTGTGCTGATAAAAGAGTAGAAACCATATATGTGTAATTTAATAATCACAATACTCTACAGTGATAAAATTTAAATGAGGTTTCACTGATTACTACGATTAAAATGAAAAAATAATTCTTATTAATTGTAGTAAAGGCATTGACCCTTTATTTTTTAAAAAATATGTACGAACTACATACATCTCAATTGTTATTGAAATATTTTAAGTGAAAGAATGGATAAAATGAAGACTTGGAATTCAATTTTAACTTGCTTTGGGGTCACAGAAATCATTCCTATATGTACACATTTATAAATAATGTTATGACAGTTTCTAACTTCATTTAGGCTTTTAAAACTTAATCCTGGTCCCTGAATGTAGACTATTATGCTGTTATTCACAGTGCAGTTTGCATACATGGATATGTATCAATATTTGATTCCATAAGGTCTCTCTTTTTCTCATTAGCTAATTATTTTGCACAGAAATGTTATATGCAGTTTAGCTTTTATGTACAGGAAGTTGTTATGGGTTTACTACTTTTTGGTTAATTTCTTTTTAGTGAAATAAGTAAATATATATCATAATGCAAATATCTTAGTTATCACATTCATAGTCATTTATTACTGGTCACTTAATCAACTATTCTACTTGACTATAATTGTTACAGTTAACTTAATGTTTGTTTTTGTCAGCTCTGTCTCCTATAGCAAATTACCATAGAGTATTTTTAAAAAGAGGAATTTATGCCTCACAATTTCAGATTCTGAAATTCCAAGAATAGGGGGTTAACGTACCTAACTTTTTTTCTTTTTTCTTACTTTTTTTTTTCCAGGGATCAAACTCGCAACCTCACACTTGCCAGGCAGGCACTTATACCACTGAGCTGATTCCCCAGCCCCATGCATAACTGCTTGGAGAGGGCTTGCTTTTCATTACATTCTAACACACACAGCCTTTGGTACTTTGCAGAAAGACCTAATCCCTCTGCTTTTTTACAAGAGCACTAGGCCCATCGGGGGGCTCCATACTCACATCCTTCTCTAACCCTAATGCTTCTCAAAACCCTTTCCTCTAAAAACATTGGGTGTTCACGTCTCAATATATGACTTTTGCTTAAAGACACAGATATCCATTCCATATAGTTTTTAACAATGACTACTTTTATTTATGTCAAAAATGTGGATGCAAATGTGTGGATGGTCACTTACTGGGATCTGACATAATTTCTATTTTTCTGAATCTGATTGCATATTAATGAACATATGATCACCTATTCTGTATATACTGGGAGGTCCTTAGTGTTTTTTTCAAATTGGAAATAACTATCTTATCTTATTGAGTTATTACTGCGAAACTGAATGTCTTAGCTTTGCTAGACGTGATAAATATGTCCTGATCTATTTAGTCTAAGACAGTATGGAATATATCATTGAACACAGCAATCTTGTGTTAACACTGATGACTATCCTCATTTTGTGGATGAAAAACTGAGGCAGAGAGGATTATAAACAATCTATCCAGGGATATACAGCCAAATCCAGTTATAAATCTGCACAAATCCACAGCAAACCACCTGTAAATCCTGTAATCTTCCTCCCAAATGTCACCTTATGAATACATGAGACATTTGAGAGACCTCTTGGTACAAACCAAACAACCATTGTAAAAAGGCTCTTAATGTCTTACAAGGCATGATCTGCACTTGTCTTTACACATGTTATGTTAATGTTTGGTGATCCAAAAGGCCTTGCTGTGGACACGGTCAGTTTTTCTTTCTAGGAAGTTCTGTTTGTTTTGATCAGGACACAGTGTTTTTGTTGAACTGATACTCCTTTAATCTCATTGATTTTTTTTCAGGTTGAAAAACATTGCAGTACCAATTAAGAGATCTGTCATTCCATGCTCTCTGTAAACAGTAGACCCATGAATCTTTGAGAACCAGCTAAACTTCTTAAAACATCCTTATCTCTGACAAGAAGGTGTTAGAATAAAGGGTAATTACCAGGGGATGATGCTTGTGGACCTCTAGGAACTTAACCATCCAGCAAGAAGAACAAGAGACTGTGTGTCTACCTAATTGAAATAGCACTCCCTGGCTGACTTCAAAGATTCTGAAGACATTTACCATAACACGTTAGCAGCTAAATAAACAATTGTCACTGGTAGCATTTAAACTAGACAATTCTATAATGTAAATGATGCATATGTAGACTCCCTTATTCATGGGTATGTGGTACATGTATGCCTTGATAACACCACATTTATATGCACTGTATTTTCTGCTTTTATGAAACAAAACCTGCCTTGTCAGCAACAAACCACATATATGAAGAAAGACTGCACTTCCCGGCCTAGGTGTGTAGTAGGTTGTACCACTGAGTTTGAATAAGTGCACTCTGATTTTCACACAATAGTGAAATGTAATGAAACATTTCCCACAATGTAGCCATCCCTATCTTCAGCCAGTGCACAAATGTATATCTGTATGCATGGTTAAGTTTAATTTATAAATTAGGAACAGTAAGAGACTAATAGTAACTAATAATAAACAGAATGATTACAAAAATACAGTTACAACATATGTTCATTTCTGAAATATTCTGCTTAAGGCTTTCAAACTGCAGCTATTCAGAGATTGGAATCTGATAGACTGAGCCCATAAATAAAGGGGAATTGTGTATCTGGTTTCTGGGTGAAGAAGTGGAGTCCCTTCTTAATTTAAGGTCTTCATCACATTTATTCCTCTTGGAAAGATTAGTTAGTAGAACTTGCTGGAAATATTACTTAATGTTTCATAGAAATTAATTCATGCCCGGAAAAGCAAAACTATACTTCTGATACATTAGAATTAGTTTTTCCTTCCCACATGAGAACATTTTGTAGTTTAATCTTTGACAGTACCGTGGTGTCATTTTCAAGCATATGTTGGACAAGGACTAGGCCAGAACCAGAGTGACCAATAAGAGAATACTATTGTGTACTAGTAGAGAAGTAACCTAAAGACATAGACAACGTGTTGACAAAAAAGCGGGTAGATGTACAAACACTAAATAAATCAGAATGTCTGGTTAGTTCCATCTGGGATGAAAAGAAAACAGCAGGCAGAGTGCCTCATAGATATTAGACTAAGAGTAATGGGTAAATCATTTGTACAAACTAAGGCTAAAAGAAAAAAAAAATATGACAGACATATCACATGCTAGTGTTTAGGAGGTCTTTAAAATGTGTACACTGAATGCTTAATTATGCAAATACATGCACATATTGAAGAAGCCATGCTGAATAGTGTTAACACTGCTTGTTTGTAGCCTGTCTACCTGGATTTACATCCCAGATCTTCAGTTTAACTGTACTTATTTGCAGAGAAAACAAATTAAGAAAATTAGATTGAATTAGAAATCTCAATTTCTTTAAATATAAAACAAAGATATAATTTTCTCTATACTGAACATCTGTTTCATGAAGGTTACATGAGTTAATTAGAGACAGCCTATAATTATGCCTGAAACTTAGCAAACTATATTTAGTGTTTATTAAATTTAAATTAATTTTAACTAATTTCAGTTAAAATCTCCAATATTCTATGAGGTTTCATTCTAAGAGGTATTTTTATTAGATAATGCCTTTTGAATAAAAAAACAATAGATGAATACACTAAAAACTTAAAAGTATCAAAGAGGAAAAAACTATCAAAAAGTTAAGTCATATAATATATTCTATGTAATATATTTTTAATAATTTTCTGGCAATGATACTTACCGAATTTGGGGGACAGCACGTTACTGCTTGAATCTAGATATTATGACAAAGTCTTATGACCCCTTAGATTGGGCTTTTCAGAGGTGACTGGAAGGTCTGTGATACTGAGATTAAGGGCATGTGGTACTGAATTGGTCCATTAATTGGTTTAGCATATTTATCAGTGAGTGTCTTGGTTACTTTTCTATCCTTGCTAGGATAAAACAATGGACACCCAAAATAAAGGAAGAGTATGTTTATTTAGCTCACTGTGGAGGTCTCAGTCCGCAATCAGCTGGCTTCAAGGCAGGGAGCCACAGCACAGGGGCAATACATCAAGGCAGCAGCTAGAGCAATAAAGGAGAAAAACAAGCGTCTTCTCCCCACTTACATTGTACACAGGCTACCCATCCCCCAGGGCTGATGTAGCACTCACAAAATCTCTGTGCCATCCTGTGCACAGGGTGAGGATATTTACACAGTAAGGATCCTGGATCCCTGCTGAGTCTGTCAGTTAAACTCCTAAACTTCTCAAATTGACACAACGTATCTACTCTAACAGTAGAATAACAGGAAGGTCCACCGGGATGTGGATGGCACCATCCAATAAGCTTCTAGTTTGGATACAAGTCCTGAAGGCTCACTGCCGCTGCTGCAGTCTCCTGCCTGCTTTCCATGGACTGCTTCTCTGCCATTCCCACTGCCAGGCCACTTTGCCCTAGTACTAGCCGACTATGTTCTGAAACCTATGTTCTGAGTGAAATAAACCTTTCCTGCTTTAACTTGTGGGTGTTAGGTATTGTGTTCCAGTAATGAGAAAATGACTAAGACACAGCACTTCAAATAATACAGGTGAACCTTTTTGAATTTATTTCAATACTGACTTAAAAATTATCAGTGACTTTTCAGTGTTCTGGTTTTGTGATTTTACTTCATCTATCATTCTTATGTGGCTTCCTAAAGTGTTTCAATTTTAATGTCACTGACAATTACAGCTATGAGCTTTTGCCTATTTAAAGTGATCTGCAGGAAAATAATTAAATCTGTACAATCAAACTTCATGTAGGGAGTAATTTTATGAACGTGACTGCAACCAGGTGAGATTGTACAATCATCTTTTAGGCATTTTTGGAGAATTAGTAACTTAGAACAAAAAATAAAGGAAGCTTTTTAAATTCTAATCCTTTGATAAAGAATTAGTCACCATCACCATGAATATTGTAATGGTGCAATGATGATTTAGAAATCAAAGCCAATCAATCAAGAGTGAAGGAGTTTTATTGCCAAGCCTGGCGACGCAGTCTCTGTTGATGGATCTCGAGACTGTGCGCCTAACAACTAAGGGTGGTTACCTTTATAGTGGGTATGGGGAGGACAAGACTAGCAATGATTGATGAATTTTGGGTGGTAAGAACATGGGGAGAAAGTTGGTTGGTTATTGAGGTGGCAAGCGAAGCGTCAGTTTGGGGAAAAGGAAATTTATCTTATGAAACAGAAACTTAAGTAGGAAACAGAAACTTAATTTTAAAATGGCGCATACAGAACAAGATGGTGGCGCATTTGGTTAGTCAATGGTCTGAGCATTACAAATATCATCGTGGTATTGACATTAGAAACTGGAAAGCAATAGAAGGACCAAACAAATCATCTCAGAAATATAGTGATGTTGCACCTACAGGAATTCTTACATAAAGTATACTTAAACTGGCATTGTTCAAAAAGGCATGTATAAAGAGGAAGGGGGGAAATGTTATGATTAAGCAAGAATCACAAATCCAGCCTCAAAAAAAAAAAAAGAATCATAGTGTACCTTTTCAAGGGTTTCTCTGCTTCTGTGCTGTGCTTTATATTTGTTCCCTGTTATTACTCTGTTTTCTCCTCCACTGCAAAGATCATGAGATCAACTTCCCAACCACCAAAGTACTAGGAGCAGTGTTGTTTTCAATTGCTTCATGATTCTTTTCTTGCATCCGTTTGATTCCTGAACCAAACTAAAAATAGCAAGAGGGAGGGTTATAAAAAGGACAGTAGTGAAAGAATTGGGCTCAATGAAGGGCAATTTTCTCTGTAGCTGCCTTCAGTTACCCTCTACGTGACAAAAGAAAATCCATAAAGATGGGATCTAAAAGAAGAAACTTGTTTATGGCCATGAGAAGGACTCTTAACTTTTGTTACTTCTGATTCCAAACATCTTTCCAGGTAGGAGTAGAACAATAATCAAGTTACTTTTAAAAGGCCAAACAAGGACACAGGAAACTTATTTACATAACGGCATCAGGTTTCAACCAAAAATAATGTGAATCAACTTTGTAAGAATTCTGGAAAGCAGTCAAATTTTATAGGATCCTGATCAATGTTGGAATCAAAGAAAAACAACTTAAAATGATAGGAAAATGGCAATATTTTTCCTTGCACTTTCTACAACCCCTGTTTAGTTCATAAGTGGTTTTGAGGACAGTAGTTCAAGTCCCCATGAGGGGGCTATGTTCCCTCAGTAGAGGATGAGAAGCAGATCTTATTCTCAGAGAACAGATGCAAGAGTCCTCTCTTCATTTGGCTGAACTAAAAAAAAATCACTTAGGAATCACCAGGCATGGTGGTACATGCCTATAACCCCAGAATTTTGGAGGCTGAAACAGGAGGATCACCACAAGTTCCAGGCCAGCATGGGCTACATAGTGAGTTCAAGGCCAGCCTAAATTGCATAGCAAGAACTTTTCTGAAAAGGAAAAAGAAAAAAAAAGTTTAAAAAATCACTAAGGACTGTAAAGTAACAAAAACACCTTTTTAAAATACAGGAACAGGGCCGATGATATAGCTCAGCAGCATAAGCAACTTCCTGAGAAGCATAAGGTCCCAAATTCAATTCCTGGTACCAAAGAAGAAAAAAAAAAAAAGAAAAGAAGGAATAGAGAAAGAAAAAGAAAGAAAGAAAGAAGAAAGAAAGAAAGAAAGAAAGAAAGAAAGAAAGAAAGAGAGAGAGAGAAAATGCAGGAACAATGGATTTCTAGCATTTCACAGGGATTTTACTCTACCTTTACTAAAATATTAGCTTTTTATTCTTCAGAATAATGAAAATAATGTAAATATATATGGATATATTATATATATTAAAACATCTAATTAAAACATATTCAGTGACAGTAATAGTGGATGGATGTACTTAATTCTAACATTTTTAGTATTATTATGAGGAATAAATTTATTGCACAGATGAAGCTAAGAATCTATAAGACTAATATGAATTGAAAATTGGAATTCATAGGTGATAAAAACAGTCATTATCTATCTATCTCTGTATCTGTATCTGTATCTATATCTATATCTATATCTATATCTATATCTATATCTATATTCTTCTAGCATTACTTCCCAACAGGTGAAAATTTTAGAAAAAGGTTGATATTTGTGCTATAAACAAATTATACCTTATTTCTTTATTTCCTATAGCAACAGAAAGAAAACACTGCTTTGTCTGATTTAGAGTTAAAATTAAACATGCAAACTGTTTTATATTCCTAGGAGTCTTAACATCTGTGAACAGAAATCAAACATATGGAATCAACATTCACCAAATCAGCATTTTTCCATTATGCAAATAATTTTAGGGAAAGCTAGACATTTTGGTAAAATTTTTGGTTTCTATAGTTGTATTATTTGAATCATTGGCAAAGAAGTCACACACATTCCTATAAATTGGGTGTACATTGAGCTTACTAAGAAATACACCCAAAACACCTAATTATAGCCACCGCTTCTCTTTCTTCTGCAGCATGCATTAGTGTGTGAACTTTCTGTTAGTGTGAGAAGATGAAGTTGAATACAAACATCCAGAAGAAAGACTTGTTTAGGCTCCAGTTTCAGAGTTTCAGTTGGTTAATTTCATTGCTTTTAAGAACGTGGTGAAACTGAGTATCATGGTGGAAGCACATGAGAAAGGTCGCTTATCACATGCCTCCCAGGAAGGAGAGAGCAAGGAAGAGGCCTGAGATGAGACACACAGGCTTCCTGGTAGGCCAAGTAGCCCACCTCTTCCAGACTTCACCTTGCACAGTGTCCTTCGCTGTCCAGTACTCGGCTCAGTTGTGAATCTACTACTGGATTAACTCACTGATGACTGAGGGCCCTCACCACCCAATCACCTCCTGAAAGCTTCGCTTCTGAGCACGGCTGCACCCAGACGCCAAGCCCTCAACACATGAACTCCAGGCCCAACTCAAATCATAGCAGTTTGCATGAAAATTCACATTTCGTATTAAAGATCCCTTTCTATTTAAAACTTTATTTGATGAAAACAGAATTGGGAATTGTAGACAAGGTCAATGGTTTGGAAAATAACTTTTATTTCAATGTGCTCTGAGTAGTGAATAGGAAAATTTCACTTAGAGAAGACAAGATACTATTTTATTCAAATTTATGTCATCCACTCACTGGATCTGTATAAATCCTTCTCCAGTAAAATAAATATATGCTAATTTACTTCTGAAGTAGTATTTTCCATGTAGGAAATAGAATGAAGCTAAAAATCACTGAGTGCTGTTTTTGAGTCAGACAATAACCATCACTACATTCACCAGTCCAGAATTTTTAGTCACTGCTAGGAATGTTAAATGAATAAACTTGTTTATTTCTTATGTAAAAAAAATTGGGAAAAATTAAAGGCCATTTTCAAGGAGAAACTGCTAATAGTTTTTAGGATTGGGATTTGTGCGACTCTGGAGTCCAGAGCCTCATTTACATGGCAATATGACTTTTTGGACTCCTCTCTGTGGTTTACTTATGTATCATTCAGTTCTCGCAGTAACACATAAGCTATGACAGACTAGTGTGATGCTAAGCACAGTAGATAGGACTTCTTGTTAAGTTCCATCTAGGAATAACATTTTTGGGAATTCAGGAAAAGAACAATGATGAGTGAAGCTATTTTTTATTTTTGTAAAAAAGAACATACATTCTGTTTTCCTTTTGAAGCAATTTTATTTTTGTACAATAAAGTTCTCTAAAACTTTTTTTTATTATTATTTTCACTACATTTCATTATTACCAGTTGTTAGATTTGTTCTCAACTGAGATTGGGAGGTCTTTTGCTTAGGCACAGTGACAATGTATTTTGAAAGTCCTCTAATTCATTGAAAGGTAGACTTAAATGTAAGTTCCAGCAAAGCAGTGAAAGAAATAATTTGTGTTTAGGTTCACTAAAAATGCAAGTTGAAAATATCATATTTATACCAAGCTGTGATTGACTGTGTATATGTAGACACACTAATGTGATCTATAGGTTTGCAAACAACCACCTTTTATATATGCTTTCAAATTCAGGAATTGGGGATAAATTATGCTAAATTAGTCAAGTGAACTAGTACTCTCAGAAGTCTATATTAGACTGCAGAAGTACATAAAAGAGAGATGAAATACTCTGACAGAAGCATCAGAGAAAAATAACAATGGGAGGGAAAGTGACAAGCAGTTAACTCCACCACATTGCTAGAGTTAAGGTGGAGGAAAAGTCAAGGAACCAAGGAATGTGTCTATTGAATCTCAATGCCTGTAACAGGCAAGAGAATGTGTGTCTCTTTAGTGTGTCTGCAGAAGAACCCAGCCCTACCCAAATTTTCATTCTTTCATTCCTCAGAACTATTAAATTTTTGTTGTTTCAAAGCATTAGGTTTGCATTAACTTTTTACAGGAATGGTGCTGATCTAATATATGACACACATATTAATTTCAATAATATTTTATAACATGACTGTTTCTCTACCACAATTTCCCTATCAAACAGTATTATCTACTGCTTTATATTCTGATTTCTCTTCAGATTGCATAAATCTTTCACCTATTTTCTATTGCTCTTCAAATGACTATGGAAGAAAAATATATAACAGCACAATATCACTTCACTTAGTCATTTTTGTCTCTTGAGAAATGTTCAGATTATTCACATACTTTTTTCCATACAATTATTTTATTTAAAAAGAAAATAAGCAAAACAGAAAAAGGGGTAGAAACAATACAGAATTTCAGAAAAAAAGCAGTGAGAAATCACTAGTTAATAAATTACATATTGTCTTCTTAGACATAGTTGTTCAAGTCACAAAATTAAAGCATACCAAGTAGATAGTCAAACAGTGAGACTGCAAAGAAGTTCAATGATCCAGTAACAACTTAGCAACATGGTTATGCTAATACAAAATTTCAAAACAAAAGATAAAATGATAAAAAATCACTAGTTAATAAATTATATATTGTTCTCTTAGAAATAGTTGTTCAAGTTAAAAAATCAAAGAATACAAAGTAGATAGTCAAATGGTGAGAGTGTAAACAGCTACACATGCATGAATCTCTACATGTTTCTATCCTTTCTGTATTAGAGGGAAAAACAAAACTTAGCAAAACAAACAAAACAAATTCCTATAAAAACATGAAACCAAAAAGTTGTATAAAACCACAGTACAAGGTGATCTACAATGATTACTGTGTTGTTTCTTGTTATCTTCAATAGAATGTCTATATCATCAGGCATAATTGAATATAGCAGTATAATTGAGTATAGCAGTAAATAACAATATTAGTAAAATAAAACATTGTAGACAGTATAAAACTTCAAACTATAGTGGATATTCTAGTGGATCCTGTCATCTTAAGTGCAGTTGCCTATACTCTCAGTTATGATACTATCAATCATAACAGCTTTGAATAAAATCTATCAATACAAAACAGCAATCCAATAAACCAGATTCAATTATGATCAGTCATGGTAAAACAGTGTAGGTTTTACAGAGCTTTAGATTAAGTTAATAGGAAACTAAGGATGATTATCATACTATATCCTGTTATTTTCAGGATTACTGCCTGTGCCCTCAAATCTAGTACAGGTAGAATGACTGGAACAGAATATAATACATCTAAGCAGAGTAGTGTGAGCAATGTGGGTCCCAGATCCTGGTGCACTATTAACAATATAGTGTATCAAGTCCATCTATGTTAGAGTTTCTACTTATCCTTCTCTGCCTCATTTCTGCTATGCTATTTTTCTGCCTTTATTTGTTTACTTTTCTCCTTCATTCTACTGCCTGCCCCACTCATTGAGGCCTTTCTGACACTGCTCCTAAAATCCTGGTATTTTTTTCTCTCGCTCTAGAATGTCCTTCAGTATTCTCTGTAGGGTTGATTGGTGGTCACAAACTCGCCCAGTTCCTCTTTGTCATGGAAGCATCTTGTTTCTCCATTAATTTCTAGTGACAGTTTTGCAGAGTACAACAATCTGGGGTGGAGGTTGTCTTCTTTCAGGGCTTGGAAGACTGTGCTCCAAGCTCTTCTTGATCTGATGATCTGTGTTGAGAAGTCAGCTGTGATTCTGATGGGCTTACCTTTATAGGTAATCTGTTTCCTTTCTCTGACAGCTTTTAATATTCTGTTTTTATGTTGAATTTCTGGTATCTTGATTATTATATGTCTGGGTGTAGATCTGTTTTGGTTGTAGGTGGCTGGAGTTCTGTATATACAGCCTCACACAACTGAATGTCATTTTCTTTTCCCACGCTTGGGAAGTTTTCCTTAATTATTTCCGTGAATAGCCTTTGTAATTCACCTGTATGTATTCCTGCTTCTTTGTTCACATTTCTTATTCTTAAATTGTAGGTTCTTTTGTCATCTTCTAGCCTTTGTATTGTTACTGCCTGTTTCCTTGTTATTTTTAAGAGATCTTTCCTTTCATGATCACAAATTGCAAACTTGTCTTCAAGTTTTGATAGTCTATCCTTAGTTTCTTTTAAGGTGTTTTGCCAGCTTTCAATGGAGTTTTTAATTTCCTGGAAATCTCTTTGAATCTGCTTCATGTATTCTACATTTTCTTTATATTCTTTATCAAATATTTCTCTCCTTTTTTTGTGTTCCTCCCTTCTTCCATCTGTGTCTTCCTGAGAAGTGCTTAGCATTTCTTTTATTAATCTACTTATATCTTGCTTTACCTGATTTAATATTTCAGTTTTGAGCTTGTCTACAAGGTCTCGAAGATATCTCTTAATGTCTATTGAAGCCATGTCTGATGTTGCATGTTTGCTGCCTTCAGTTTCCCTTGTTTTTCCCTCTCTTGGATCAGTGCTCTTAGGGTTCTGGGCCTCCTCTTGCCTCTCTCCTGTCATGGCTCTGGCTTCCTCCACTCAGGTTACAGTGCAGGTCCCAGCCCCCTTCCCTGTTGGCCACATTTCCCCTGAAGCATGCTGGCAAGGGAACTCCGCCCTCTGCTGCCTGCTCTTGTCACTGAGGTGTAAGCAGCAGCTGTGTATGCCTGCCCCTCCCCACTGGCCAGCCAAACTTCAAGTGCCTTCACCTGGTTAGTGCTTGCTATGAGCAGGGAATCAATTTGGGATGGCTCATTGGGTCCTGGCCAGGGGCACAGCCCAGTCCAAGCAAATCCCACAAATCTACTCTGGGGAGGGAGCAACCAACTGAAGTCACTGTTGCTCTCAGTTCAGGCTCCTCCTGCCCAATTCCAACATGTTGCCCATTTGGTTGAGCCCTTCCTGTGGGGTGGGTCTCATTCCCAGCACTGACCATGGATTAAGGAAGGTCCCTTTGCCAGCTCCTTTTTCTGTAGGACTCACCAACCCCCAACTTCAGTGCTGCTGTGCTTCCTGTGAGTGGTGGTGGGAATGAGTTTGGGGAGCTCTGCCAGTCAGCGTGGATTCAGGCCATTGTAAACTTGGCAGGTCTCTGAGAATGAAAATGCTGTGTCCCATAATTTTTAGCTGTTTCAGTTGTAGTCCCAATGTATTTGATGAGCTTTTTTAGGTTTTAATTTCTTCCTGTGTCAAGAGGATCCATCTCCCTTTGTCTGGATATCTCCAGGGTGTTTTATTCTGGCAAATGAGTTGTTTCTTCTGGGAGGCTTTGTATTTTGTTGCTCACTGATTGGCCATCTTGACTTCCTCTCCCATCCAATTTTTAAAATTTCTTGCTATTAAGTTGTTTTATTTACTTATATATTCTGTATACTGTCTCTTTATTAAACTATTTTTATGTAAATATGGCTCCTACTCATTGGATTGTCTCTTCACTGTTTTATTGTGCGTTTCAGACAAAAGCTTTTGAATTTGATGCAATCCCATTTGACTATTTTTGTTATGTAAACTATACTTTGGAATCTTGTCCAAAAAAATCATTGCCCAGAAAATGTCATGGAGAAATTACTCTATGATTTATTTTGTTACACTGAAGTTTAAAGTCCAACATCTCTGTTACACATTTTCAGTTGATTTGTGTTTTGTTTGAGATGAGGTGAGGATTTGGTTGTATTCTTCTGAATATGGATATCCATTTAATCAACATTATTACTGAAGAAACTGTCATTTCGTCATTGAGTTCTTGTCATCTTTATTGAAAACCAGCTATCTGTAAATACATGATTTTATTTCTGGACTTTCTATCCTGTTTCTTTTGTGGATGTGTCTGCTTTAATATCAGTACAATCCTGTTTTCATTATAGTAGCCTCATAATATATTTTGAAATGATGGAGCATTATGCGTCCAGCTTTGTACAAATCCAAATCTACAATTACATTCCCAGAGCAAACTTAGAATCAAGACAATGTACCACAGCACTAAAAATCTTAGCCAGAGTCATCAATGAAAGACAAATAGAAAAAGTATGTTTGCTAATAACATATTCTTATAATACTTCTCCCACAAACAGTAAAACCAATGAAAACATTTTAGTATAATTTCAGTTTACTAAATCATCATCAGCATATCTGTATACTCACAACAAACCATTCAAAAATGCGATTAAGAAAATATTCTCCACATATAATAACACCAAACGATAGTTACTGGTTAAACTAACAAAGACAGTAACATGTTTGTACACTGAACAATGGAAATCATTGATGAGAGAAATTGAAAGAGACACAAATACACTAGTTAGATGGTCCTGATTTATGGATTAGATTTTTATTTTTAAAATGTGGATAATACTCAAGGTTATTTGCAGATTTAAAATAATCCTTATCAGTCATCTAATGGAATTTAAAATTTAAAGCTCATTTTAAAGTCATTCTTAACATGAAATAGCAAATTCTTATTTTTCCAAGATTTTCAGTTATTGCAGGTTCTTTTATTCTTGCCAATTTGTGCAGTTCTTCTAAGCTATTGTTTAAGAGAAATGAAATAAATTAAGTGTTACATTTTATAATCCATAAACATAGAAAAATCCTAAAGTGCTAAGATGTTTGCCACCAGCAACTTTAAATATTTATTGGACAAAGATATGATATCCAGTTATTTGATTAAACACTAATTTATGTGTTTACATAGAGGTAATCCATGGTTATGACTGACATATTTAATCAGTAGATGAAAAATAAATGAAAAAAAATTGATATTTTTTATGAAAGTCAGGAATCTGATCTCTATAGCAAGATAAGTAGAAAAGTAATGCTGCTTTAAATATACCCAGAGTGTTTTCCCAAACAATGATCTACTTATTGGAGAAAATATTTTGTCAGTTTTATAAGACATATAGGAAAAGAACTAATTCTCTCCAAATCCTCTTATTTCATGTCTTAGATAAGATGAGGGGCTGATAAACACTCATGACAGCAAAAGGACACAGACCAAACTAAAGGCAATGACAAAATTTATCATCCATGGTAGGACATATTCATGCTTTCCAGTTCATATGGAACATGCATCAAGATGGACCACATTCTTGGCCACAAAATGCAAATGAAATAACTTAAAATAGTATAAGTAATATAAAGTAGATTTTCAGACTACAGTAAAAATAAAACTAGAATAAACTAATGAGAGGATTCTTGAGAATGCAAAAGATTTTTAATTAGACAACAAAATATGAATCAAAATAGATGCTTTAGGAAAATCAAAATTAATATACATTTATTTAAAATAAATATAAATAAAATATAGCTTATCAAACTATGTAAGATATAATAAAAATTGCTTCAGAGAAAAATAACATGAAATTCATGGATCATTTTATAGTATCAAATTCACATATCATGATATTAAAAATATTTAACATTAAGAATCTAAGCTTACAGCATTAGAAACTACAGAAAGAATAACATATTACTAAAGCAAGAATAAAATAAATTATATAAATTAGTGGATGAATCAGTAAATTTGAAGACAAAAAAAAAATCTCTAAATAAAATCAACATACCAAAAGCTGATACTGGAAAAAGAGATAAAAAATTGATATATCTCTACTCAGATTAACCAGGAAAAAAATAGACAAATTATCAAATTCAGACATAAAAGTACAGTCATTGCTACCAATTCCATATACATTAAAAGGAAAATAAATATTTTGAAAACTATGCTCATGAATTTATTAGGTTAGATGACATGAATTGATTTGTCAAAGACACAAACTACCACAGTTCATTCAAGGAAGAATAAGACGAATTGATTGTTCATAACTATACAACAAAAGAAAGTGTGAAAGCTTTCAATAATGAATCTATCATTAATGGATAAAAAGATACAAATTTTATATAGTCTCTCCCATAAAATAGCAGCATAGCTGGAGATTTAGCTCAGCAGCACAAGTGCCTGTCTGGCAAGCACAAGGTCATGAGTTCAATCCCTGTACCAAAAACAACAACAACAAAAAACATAGCAGCATAGGCAAAATATTCTAGGTAATTCTATAAAGCATTACCTTAATGTCTAAATTATATGTAGGCATAATATTTCAGACAGTATCTCTTACAAATATAAGTGCAAAAACTTCAACAAAATGCTAGTAAATTTAACCCAATGAACACTCTGCATAGTGGTATACAATAATTATTATAAGAGTCATGAATAAAAATGGTAGAAACTTCACAGGGTAAAAAGGAATTATGCAATAGTCAGTTACTTCTCTGCAATAACACTATGGACTTAATCCATTGTCCTTTTTCCTAGGATTAATTAGTTGAATCATTTTTTCAGAACACCTATATATTGTTCTGTGCTTATATTTACTATTTATATTTTAGTGGATTTGAATTGATCACACAACTGCTAGTGATCCAATTTCATTATCTTTAAATTAGCAGATCTGGACTATCCCTGGAACTGAATGTGTTATTTCATCCTCTGAATTTAGATACATACTTAATACGTTTGAGTTATCTTATTATAAAGCATAAGACATTCACAGTGAACATAGTATAATAATTCATATAAATGTAAATTTTTCCAAATTTATTTACTGAAAAAGTTTATAACATATGACTTGGTTTTGATTTTGAGCAATTTTGCCATATCCAATTTAAGAACTAAGTTTCCATGTTATGCAACTTTACATATCTGAACATTACTAATATGAAATAAATATACAAAATGTAATTCTATATTGTATAAATGTAATTTTCTTCTGTGTTGGTATTTAGGAAACAGGAACCATGAAAAAGTTTCAAGCATTCTGTCTTCCAATACTTTTTGTTTCTGTAGACTTTGTAATTTTTGTGCATACAAAAGACTTCACCCAGTGAAGTAAGGGTTGATGAGGAAACATAGCAGGGTTCTCTCTCTCACAGAAAGACAGAACACCAAAGCTTTTCTTTCCAGGAAGCAGGTTTATTCATACCAGCACTGACTCAGGCATTTCACATCCAAAGACTGAGCCCCCAGCACAGTGTGGTTTCTCCTTTTATTTACTTTTTGTTTCCTTGTCTCCTTTTCATGGCAACAAACAGCCTGATCGGTACAGTTCATGTTACAAAGTCATGCCAAACTATACATGCCTATGTAGGAACTGATTGTTCCATACTGCCTTCCTTTGTTCTGAACTTTTAGGAGGGGCCCTATGACCTTCCCCTCTTTGATACTCAGACCCCCTATTTTTGGGGAAGGAGCATTCTCTAGGTTTAACGGTTTCTATTGCTATAACATCATCACATCCCTGTCCATTTTTCTTGGACCATTTCTTCAGGGAGGCTGGAGAGAGACTGTATAACCAGGGGAACTAGGCAACATAGAGTTAGACAAGTTCCCCAAATTAATAACACACCACCTATCAGGGTTTTGAATCCCTTGAAGATTAAAGTGAATCCAGGGCACTATCTCTACCACCTTTACTGCAATGAAATGGATAAAATAACATGAATGGGCCCCTCTAGGGGTTTTAGAGGCTTGGAATTTCATTCTTTTACCCATACAGCATCCCCTGGTTTAAAGGAGTGTCTGCATCAATTGTTCCTTAACCCATTAGTATAGAGTGACTAAGGTTGAGGTGAATGTTTGTCTCTGTTGTCTCAGGGTGAGATTTCCAAGCTCCTTTAGGTCCCTACTTATGCATTTAGTAAAAGGAGAGGGCCTTACATGGACAATTCTATCAGGCGAAAACCCCATCTGGTTAATGGGACTAGACCTAATCCTCTGTAGGGCTACTGGCAAGATTTGGTCCCAGTACTGGTCAGTATCTTGACAGTTTCCTCAGCTGTAGCTTTAGCATCTGATTCATTCATTTCATCTTTCCTGACCTCTGGGGAATGCTCATGCATTCTTCAAGTAATCTTTAGTCCTTTTGCCACCACCTGCACCACCTCTGTGATGAATGCTGTTCCATTATCTGACAGAGAGTCCAAAATGGGAAATGATTTCCCTCAAAAGGAATCAGGCCACCTGAGATGCCTCTCCATGTGGATTGGAGAGTCCTCTACTTAAACTTGAAAAGACAAAGACTAACAAATGCTTATAGTCAGAGAAGCTCAGATTTTCAAATGGGATTCCCCTGACACTTGGTGCCCAGAGAGCAGCCTAGGTCTTCAACCAGTGTTATTTTGGATACATGGTTTTTACTGCTTACACTCTACTTGGGCTACGCTGGAGAGCTGTGGAATGTAGAAATTCTGACTCACTGTGATCTGAAGCTATCTGGCACATATAGGTGTCCTGATGAAACTTTCTGACAGAGGCTGGATCTAGGACCGTGGGGATTGCTCTCTAACTGTCTTCAAATTTCCACCATCTGCCTAGGTGATAACTTTCATTCTTGGATTTAAACCAAGTACTCTCATGTTTTGAGTAATTAGGATCCCATTCTTCCAATGGACTAGGAAACAATGCAGAGGCCATAGACACTGATTCTGTGGTTCCCCAGGAAGCCATGAGCCTTGCTTCTCAGTCTGTTTTGCAGTTTTCCTGAGAGGCCTTGGTATCTTCCCTTTAATGTCCATAACAATGCATGACTGCTACTGTTTGGGGGCCCACACAGTATCTAAGAGTTCAAAGATTTGCTTATCATTCTTCATGTCTTTTCCGCCTGAGTTTATTAGACCCCCTTTTTTTTATATAAAGCCCCATATTCCTAGAGGGTGGTTCAGCATATTTAGAGGCTGTGTATACATTAACACATATTCCTGCTGCCAGTTGGAGGGTTCAGGTTAATGCAATGAGCTCTGCTTTCTATGCCAACATCCTCATTGGCAGATTTTGGCCTCAATAACAGAATTCAGTGTCACAACAGGGTACCCTGCAAGGAATTCTCCTGTTTTCACAAAACTGCTCCCACTGGTGAAATACTTGGCATCTGATCCCTTAAGTCTGATTGACTGGAGAACATCTCATCCATGACTTCAATGCAGTCTTGATCTGCCTGACCCAGTCTGACAGGCAGTAGGGTTGCAGGGTTTAAGGTCTGCACTACTTCTAGGTGAGTGGGCAGGGTCTCACATACCATTCCCTAATATATGACCATCTGGGCATTGGTTAGCCAGGATAGTTCCATTAATGTCAATACTGATGTGGCATTCAAACTGTTATTAACTGTCCCTTAGTAAGTTTGTCAGCCTCTCCCACCAAGAAGGCTGTAACTGCAAGTGCTCAAAAGTTGCTTGGAGAGCTATGTCAGCAGTCAATGCCATGAACTCAATATCTGGGTTAAAACTCCCACTGCTATGCTGGCATGCTCTTGGACATATAAGAGGAAAAGCTTATTTATGTCTGAAAGTCACAAGCTAGTTGTGTTGTGACAGCCTGTATAATCCCTTCAATGACTCTTTACTATTCATGCTCTTGTAGCAAAGATTCTTGTTTTTCACAGTTTGTGGCTTCATGAGTGGATGTTGACAAGACTAAGTTGGAGTGAGGGGTCCCCCAGATCTGGCCACAGCCATGATGGAACCCAGGAGGCTGCACAAAGAAGTAATTCACCTGCCCTCTCGGTAGTTGACTTCCTCGTGCATGAGCCAGGAGGAGACCCAGCAGTGACGCCTGTGAGCCTACCAGTGCTTGGGCTTGGAATCAAACATCCCAACCCCCCTCCCCCATTATCAACTGGGGACAGAGGTCTGAGCATCTCATGGGAGGATGACTGTATGCAATATAGCAAATATGGGGGGTCTCCTCTATCTTCTCCTTGAAAGCAAATGTTGTTTTCAGTTTTGTTTCATTATAATTAATTGCTTTACTCTATTCAATATTCTCTTTTGATTGGTTTTATAATGTTTTGTCTTTGGTTTGATTTTGCTCTACCTAATTGACTAGACAACTATTGTGAAGATAAGGAAATATACTATGGTAACTATTACTGTTATCCTGGTAAACTGCTGTGAAGTTTGGTACCAAATTGACTGCACTGTCTCATTTGGCTTTGTGCTGTGTTATTCTGTTGTATTTCTACTACCTTCAAAAAAAAAAAAAAAAAGACTAAGAAGTTAAGTGTTCAGATTCTGCAGAAAACTATGGCTCAGGGAGTTTCCCAGACCTGACACCAGGCCACTAGACTGGGGCTGAGCAAAGTACATACTTCCTGTCAGACTCAAATGGGTGCTGTCCCTGTGACAAATGGAAACCAAGGTATTTGACCAGCTTCTGAGAAATTAAGACCTTTTTTCTGGGAAACTCGTAGCTGACTTCCCACAAGATGGTAAGAAGTTATGGAAATCCTTCCATGGAATCCTCCCAAGACCTTTCAACCAATAGCAAATCATCTAAGTATCGAAACATGATACAGTCATGATAATTTCTGGAAAAGC
Organism: Hydrochoerus hydrochaeris; assembly: GCA_004027455.1. Taxonomy (NCBI): domain Eukaryota; kingdom Metazoa; phylum Chordata; class Mammalia; order Rodentia; family Hydrochaeridae; genus Hydrochoerus; species Hydrochoerus hydrochaeris. Next base: position 51,679 of record PVLA01001253.1, read on the forward strand.
TTTCAGGTCAGTACCCAGTGCCATTACTAAGACATTGGGAATGTTTGAACCCTTGGGGCAACCTTATCTAAATTAGTTATGTTTTGTCATTTTCTGGATTTTCCCACTGGAAAGCAAAAATTGGCTGACTCTGTGGGACAAGGTAGATGAACAAGGTATCCATGAGGACTATACTTGTAAAGAAGGCTGACTGGGCAGAGATGAGACCTGAGAGAGAATAGCACTTTGGGAAAACAAGGTGTGGGGTGATAGTGACCCATATACTTCTCCCAGATCCTGGACTAGTCAACTGTAGTTTCAAAATTACAAAATTAGTTGCCTTAACAACATGCACTATTTGTCAGTGTGAGGTAAGTAAGCCAGAATACCTGCAAGTTGTCCCACTAGAAATTGTGTCATGTTAAATTTATTATCCAATATATCATATTCACACATCATGCAAGTGTATTGTCACTCACAATAAATTATGTTTTACATGATGGAGAGAACAAATCTTTACCAGAAATGTAATTCTTGCCATCCACAATTGGTTTTAAATATTCAAAATTAAAAGAAAGTTTGAGATAAACAGTTACACACATCATAAACATGTTTACCAATTTAATTATTACTTCTGCTAAACCAGCAAAATAAGTTTCAGTTTTATATGGTATCATCCCTAGTCATAGATAATTAAAGTTTTTCCAGTTATAAAGATATAGAATATGAACTATATCTCACTCTCTCTGAGAATCTGACATGCTCAGATCAATGATTAAAACCAAAATTATTAACAAACAGCAAAACATTGACAACAGATTAACAGTGATTAACAACAAAAACTAATTTTTTGAGCCATAACGTTCAAGAATACTTTATTGTTTAGAGACTGGGAATATTATGATTAAGACCAACAAATGTAGAACTATTTTACACAGACTTAAATGAAATAACTGCTAAAGATCTGATTGACTCAGTAATATTGGACAGAATAACTAATTGTTCAAAAGAAACACTTGATCAGAAATATTTCTAAAAACAGATATATTATTCTATTTCTGTTGTTATTTACTATCTGACACTGAGTGATGTGCAAATGTTTATTTAGCTCAGTTTTAGAGGTTTGAAGATAGAGCACTGGAATCAGCTTAACTTTGGTGAGTAACTCACAGTGCAGGGCGAAACAACAGGAATGTGAGCAAAAGGCAGAGATTACCTGGGGAGAGAAGAACTTCAATGAGGTGGAAAGTGGGGCTTCATATTTGCTTTTGAGCCTTCTGTTGAGAACCAATCAGGGACTCATGAAAACTATGGTAATTTCCTCCAAGGACCGTGCTGATCTCTCACCAGGTCTTTCTTTTAAAAATTCTATGAACTACCATGTTGTAAACTTCCAACACAAGAGTCCTTGAGGGAGAAATCATATTTAAACAATTCCACAGGTTTCCAATGACTTACATTCTTCATAATTCTGTACCACAGGAGTGAATTTGCTAATTTTATTCAACTTCAATCATTTAAAATTCATTTACCAGACTCTAAGAGTTTGTTTTGTTTAGGTTTGGGCAAACTGTAAGTTTTGTACATGTTTGTCAGTAACTGGTTGAATCTTCTACATTTACCTATGTTGCTGAATATAAATTGAGATTGCACATGCAGGTTGCTGTCCATGAGATCAGCATTTTAAAGCCAGAATTGTTTTAAATGGTAGCATATAATGAAATGGGATGTTTCATATTATACTCAAAATGCTAATGAAAATGCTTTTTAAATATGGAATAAAAATGCATGCCATGTGCTGAAAACATGTTTAAGTAGGTAATACTAGAATCATTAATGTGATATGAATGCTATCTTAAAAATGAAAATCCTTAAGAAAATTGAAATTGTTTCTTAAATCATTTTTAAAAATCTTAAATGTCCTTTTTTACATACAAAATACTTGAGGGACAATTTTAAACAACTAATGTCAGGCAGTTTCCTTCAGTTACCAAAGAGAAAAAATAAAACGTTTGAGAGAACTAGTAGAGCAAGCATAAATTACAGAAAATTAAATAGGTCTCTAAGGAGGAAAAATGCTTCAACATTGCAAAACCATTCCAAATGTAAGTGTAATTATTTATATATGAACAATTGTCTGAAAGAAATTGACATCAATTTTTTAAAATTGTTTAAGTATTTTGTATGTAAATAAGGACATTGAGGAGTTTAAAAACTAGGGATGATTTCAATCTTCTTAAGAACTTTCATTTTTGCAATAAAATTCAGTCTATGACTGAAAACATATTTTTGTTTCAAGATTTTATTTTTTACTCTAGGTTGATGGAACACAAATGAATATAACTCTGTTGTGTATCTGAAACTGACAGTATTATATCAACAGAAATAAAAAAATAAGTTCATAAAATCACTTATCAATGTGTTATATAAATTTTCTTAAAAAGAATTTTATTTGTGGCTCATGAATTATATAATACCCTTAAATATATCACAACTTGATTGAGTAATTAGATTGAAGTTAATTCCTTCAAAATTCATATTGTTTTGGATCAATGAATAAGTCAATATAATATTGATTCTTAAACTTTAATTTTTTAAAATTCATGTTTGAAAATTAAACTACATGTTTGTGGAATACTATGAAATTTTTTTTAACACATGCACATTTTGTGTAGTGTTTGTGTCAGGATAGGTGCATCAGTCTTCTCAAAAGTATTTCTTTGTCATCGCAATTGTTCAACCTCATTCAAATACTGAATCATCCTACTATTCCAGGGAAAAGCAGAACTCATTTCACAAAAATAACTGTTACTTCAAAGTTTATGTTTTTCCTTCCAATAGTTATCGAAATACTAGATCTCCCACTTTATTTCTTTATTTTATTCTTTGTGATGTTGGTTTATTGGCAGCATTTAGTATGTTTATAGAACATACTAAAGACAAATAAACTACCATTTTTAACAAATGATCTCTTCTTATGAAAGTTATGAATTCTCCTGTTTCATATATATGAGTTTATTTATTCATGTTACAGTGACTATTATGAAAACATGATTTTCTTTAAATATTAATATCATTTTGAAAAACCTCTATTAAAATTTGAGTGAAATATTGTGTTCATCAATGAAATTTATCTCCTCTTGTAAAAATATATTGTGGTTTAATAATATATCAGGCATTAACTTTCCATTTTTTTGTAATGATAACTTACTTTTTTATATTTTATCTGCTTCAACACAATTTGTTTACACAAGTCATATAGATAGACAATAGTAGGATCCTCAGTGATTGTGTCCCATTTGACCAATTCTTTTAACCAAACTGAGAAAATATTTTGTTCAACAACAATCTACAAATAATCGAAAAAGTCTCAAGTGGAATTGGAATGAGTCTTAGAGTAATGACTCCATATAGTAGAGGTTTTTTGTTAACTTCCTAAAAGTTGGGATTGCGCCTCTTCACCATCATACTTTTCTTATGATATTTTATTTTTCAATTGTGGTTAAAAATAAGCAAATGAACAAATTTTGTCCTCTTTTATTTTAAAATATGCAGTATAGAATATTATAGACAAAAATAAATCTTTGGAAACCATTTGTTCAGAGGAATTACTGTGTAGGTTCATGAAAGAATGTACACTTCCTTTAAGTAATAATACTTCAGACATTGTATGACAAATCTGAAAATGCTGAAAGACAATTTACATTTATATCATCATGAATTACTTTTATAAACACACAAGAATAATTTCTAACTCAGTGCTCAATATCATACTTAACCATATTCATTTCAAAATCACCATAGGAGACAATGTAAGATCATGTTTTCAGCAGGATCCTATTCTGACCTTAAGAGTAGTTACTTTGTAAAATAATACAAATTTTCTTATCCCCATTTCTCACAAACCTCATGACTTTCTGGTCAATAGCTAAAATCAAAATCTAACTCCTAACATTGGGTCAGTTACAAATGTAAACAAGGAAAAAGTATTTCATGGTAAAAACATTGCAAGAGCTTGCTTTTTGATTTGGGGAATCTTAGAGAATCTGCATAGCAACAGACTCTGTGCTGAACTAAGCAGCAGAGAAAGGAATATATACAAAGTGACAATGAAATTATGCCTTTACTGACACTGAGTAGTGGGACTCTGATGAAGAAAAGTTCCTATTTGACATAAGCTGAAACAGAGATTCACAGCACATTCCATTTTTAGTCTGAGGCATCCTGAATCAGAAAATTATGCACTATTCACAATTTTGATACAAATACAGGTCCACTCCCTTGACAAACAATCTGAGATGCAATGTCTTGAGTACATGACTTCAAAAAAGCATTACTTCCCAAACAAAAAATGACATGCAAACTGTAAAAGTACTGATCCATGACTCATTTGTGACTAAGCCAGGTGAGTCAACTTTGTGCTAGAAGTGGGTCAACTGCTTGTGATATCAAATAAGGGTGGCTTTAAATGCATGTTGAGATAACTTCCAATCACTATACATTCTGGATTGAGGTCAAGGTGGAATATCTTGTGTTGTCACAAAAGCTTTTAAAAGTACAGTTCCATTTCCAACATTCCACCTTTTGTGAAACAGATGCTCTGACAGCAATCAAAGCAATATTATGTGGTAGAATGGATATAACCAGCATGCTTTGTGTTATCATTATCTTCCTGCACCTTACATGCAATTACTTAGTGGATGGAAAACAGGGTCAGAGCTTCTACTGCTTCTGCACTATTGTCAGTTGTATAATTGTTTCAATACATAATGCAATAGTAGTAATAGTAGTAATAAAATACACAATACATGTAGTGTGCTTGAATCATATTCTACCCCATCCTCCTCTCCCATCCATGGAAAAATTGTCTTCCCCAAGACCAGTCTCTGGTGCCAAACAGTTTAGAGATAGCTTGACAGAACATGATGGGTTTTTTGCCCCAAGTTTAAAAGCAACCCACTGTAAGTCTTGGGGTAAATGATTTGTATATTAAGTCAAAACCATGTTATAGAGTGATACATGGTACTTCCATCGGTGTTAGGACCCACAGTGAGAAAAGGCTTTGTGGAAATTCTTGGCTTTTCTCAAACAGACTTTATACTTGGACAAAATAGAAAATAAATCCAGTTTTTCTCAAATTGTTGTGGAAAATAGGAATATTCTATGGAGCTTTAGACACATCTCAGTATAAGAATCATAGCACAGATGTCTGACTTACAAGAGAAAAAACATCCTCGCTTTCAGATAATTGGTTTTTATTTAAGCAATAATCTCTAGTTTGTCTTTAAAAATCACAGCTCAGACTTATAACCCACAATCAGACTTATACTGCACCAATATGAGAGGCACTGTGGCCCTCTGGTAGCTTCTACACACAGTACTGTGATTTTTGCTGGTTTTACTGTACAATTACAATATTGTACAATATTGTAATTTTGTTTTATTGTGCAGTGGAATATTCAATGTAAGAACTATGAAAATAAAAGCAAAATCTCCCATTTGTGGTTTTTTTGTTCTGAATATTATAATGTGTATGCTACAGACAGTTCATTTACTGATCAATTCATTCAAGGACACAGGGATGAGAAGGGAACTCAGCTGTTAAATAGGGAATGTCTGTATCTAAAAACTTCCTTTTGTACTTTCTAAATATAATCAGTTGTGATCTATCAATTAAAACAGCATAAATGCAAAAAGTTTTTGATGGCAGAAACTTTTAGAACAGGTAGGATTCATTTTTTTCTAATAAACCCATCTCTTGACTGCATATATATTCTTTCATTCTGTGGGGGATATAATAGCTATACTATTTTTTGTTTTATTCTATTATTTTAATGCTGAATAACATTTGCTCGTTCAAAATTTCATAAACTTTTCTGTGATGATAAGTTTGACTTTTATCTTTCTTCATTAAACCACACCTGAGGCTTCAGTCAGTATTTATAATCTCTGTGAACAGAACAGCAGTCTAAGCCATTAATTTGAAAGCCTTCTGATAATAAACACTTAGCTCCATTATATATATTTTTCTTCATTCACATCAGCCTTAAATTCCTCCATATATTTTTAGACTATCAATTTCTTGACTTGACATTCCAAGCAAAATTCATCACTATGGCTGTTCATTCCAAGTCATATTGTCTTCAGTTCTCTTGCTCTTCTTTCATTTAAATGCACTCCCATACTGGATCTGTATAATCAAAAGCTCTTTCCCTCTCCTGAGTTCTGGTGGAGAAAGCTCCATAATTCTGCCAAGCTGGGCAGATTTATGGTTCCCAATTTTGTTTGGGTCCTTGGAGTTGCCTGGCAAGTCCATTACTGTCCATGCCGATGACTCTTGGCTTGATAGCCTGACCCTGGAAACGCTGTGCAGAATTCTCCTCTCCTTAGCACCCTCATTCCTGATGCCTCTCAGAACCCATCTGTGAATTATGAGCTGCAGTTCCCCAGCTGAGTTATTCACTATTATTCTTAACATCACTTTGCACTTACTCTTGCCTGCGTCCCTAGCTGCTTACAGACTTTTCCTGAAATACCACCAGGAATGCTATCTCTATACACCGGGAGGGCACCTTTTTCTATACTGATGCAGAGCTCTCTTCTGAGGAAAAGGTAGGCTCACCAACCTATTACTGCATGCATTTACCTGAGCACCTGTTCAGAAACTCTTCTTTATTTCTTTTTATGAAACCAAGGGTGTGGTGTCCTCATGTATTAATGAGCTACTTGAGTTTAACCCATGGTATTGCAAAGAAAACAGAGTATTATCTTCTCATATTTACCTAATTTTTCTCTTACCCCTTTTCTAAACTTAAATTTCTATTGATAAATATAAAATTATCTTCTCTTTGAAATTTCTGTAAGGCAAATCATGTATTGGATATGCAAAAGAGGATATATAGAAGAAATATATTGTCTTAGACACACTAGAAGCAATTAAAGATTTTTTTTGTTATATACACTTGTGTATTGGTCATCATTTCCCTGGTACCCCCCAAAAAAAAACCCCACCAAATTTTATTTTACAGAAAATAAAACAAAAGAGGACAGAACAAAGCAGATCGGAACAATGTAAGCAACACAGCATTTCACAACAAGACAACCAGATATTAACAGTAGCTACCATAATGTCTCTTTCTTTGAAATAGTTGAGCATAGCTTCACACAGATTAATATCAAACATAACAGAATAGTATAGAATCATTCAAGAGAATGAAAGTATTACAGGGCATTCTGAACCAAATAACAGAAAATGAACAATGGCTAGTATAATATCTCATTTTCCACAAAAAATTTGTTTATACTATCACACATATTAAAATCCAATAACACACAACATGATAGAACCAATGGTAATAAAACAAAAACATGAATACCTTTAATTTAACAGAAGAAAATATAATTTCTAAATTCATTTATTCAATGTACCATCACTCAATTTATAATTAACAAGGTATATTAAAATAAATAGGTTTAGATCTTATACAATAAGAAACACAGTGGAGAGCAAAATCATACAATACAAATTACCTTCAACATACACATTTTTATGATTAAAACATATTTTAAAATAATATAGGAGGGAGCTACCTGATTAGAATGTAAAACATAGGAAAAGTTAGTGGGATCACTGTAAACTCTCCTACACAAGATTTTAAACTTCATAATTAATAATAAAGATACATAATCATTTTGCCCAGTGATAAAATATATAATTTTAACACACAGATATGTAAATGTTGATATATGTGGGTGATACACTCAGTGTTTGCAAGGGAAACTATTTAATATAAGACACACAACTTACAGGATTATAGCAGTCACCCAAAGTGTCAAATAGAAAAGAGTACAGGATATCTGTGCACACACTACAGACCCAAGGCATCCAGCTGAGGGCCTGGATCCCATAGCAATGTCCTGCGTGTATCCTGCTGAAGGCCTAGAGCCCACGACAACTCATGCAACTCTATTTCATGGATCTGCACTGCGCAGAGGCCTAAAGGTCAGTGGTGGAAGCTAGAAACTCTGCACCAGCGGGATGAAGGGTCTGTGCCAGCAAGCTGAAGGATCCACACTGGAGCCAGGAAGTGATGTTTAAAGGAAGGACCAGAGCTCCCCCCAAAAGTACCACAGCCATCCTCAATGACAAAGAGGTTCCAATGGTGAGAAGAGCTGAGTTCATATCGGGGAAAACCAGTATGACAGGCTCTTCCTGGAAAACCAAGCGCACGGCCTCTTCACCCCCAGTTCTCTTTCTCATGTTGTTGGCAACAGTCCTCAGGTAGCTCCCACACCCAGCACCATGCTGGTTCAGTTCTGCAGGGTGTGACAAGTTGACCCCCAGTTGCCAATCCACCATGGAGGGTTTATGACTTATCATAAGAAATGTTCTCCTTGTCCTACTTAGCACTAATAAAAATGTGTAGTGTACTCATGTTTTCTCATTAATACCATACCATGGAATAGTTTAGCAAATCTGTGATTGTTCACTTCTTCAACTTTGCTATATCTCTATTTTGCCATTCTGTCTAAAGTCTTGCTCTTTTCTTCTTCTAGAGCTAGAATTTGAATAACTTGCTTCTAAATCTTAGAAAATGCATTTGTCTTCAAAGAGGGTTGTATTGATGAATAGTGTTTGATTTTTGCCTGCAAACATTTTTATACTAAATGATAATCAAATAACAACAGAAAATGACAGTTTAACAAAAAAGGGCATTGGCACTTTTTATTGTCTTCTTTCTTATTGTTAATATTAAATTCTGTCTTTCTTTTGGGTGTTTGGGAATGAACCCCAAGTGTGCTAAGCTGTATTCTGAGCCACCCTCCTCTTTTTCTTCCTTATTGTGACACAGTGTCCAGACTGACTTCAAATTTGTGATCCTCCTGCCTCAGCTGCAGTTATAGACCTGCACTTTATCTGTCTTTATGTCTGTCTACCCAACCATTACAAACCCTAATAGTAATTCCTCTGATAATATCTCTCTCTTTCCAAACCCAATTAATTCCCTTTGTCTTGTCTGTAAATAATGTCATGCTAAGATAAATGAAAATCATGCTTGTCAAATTTGAAAAACAATCAAACATTGAATGAATACATACATTTTCTTCTGGTTATATAAATGTACAATACATTGAATTTCTTCCCCATATTCATTACTGTGCTAAATTTTGGAGACAAATGGTCACTAACCTTGACTAATTCACAAGGTAGTGAGGGAAGGCTAGGTAAAAATATAGTGTAAAACCATACAGTGATCGTAAGGATAGTCTTATGCAGAGGGTGAAAATAGGAAGCAAGACTGGGTTGAACATCCATGCATCTTTATCGGGTTCAAGAAATGAATGCCATATCATGACCTGAGAATATATAAAACTGAACAAAATGTCTAAGTGTTGCAATTATAATGTTGCAATTATAATTATAACATTTAAAAAAAAAACAGTCACAGATATCTTCTAATCACTATAGCACATCTCTACTAATTGATTAAAACATGCATGTAAGAATTTAGGGTTATTTTTAATTTACTAGAAATTTCACACATAAATATTTATGGTATAAACTAACCTTTTGGTAAAACCTTGCATTTTATCTGAACTATGTATAATTTGCTATTTTTTCAAACTTTAGTGGCAATGAAGGTGACGTTGAACAGAAATTAAATATTGAATAAGGATATTGTAATAATTTTTAGTGACTTAAAACTTTTCTAGTCATTGCATAGAGGTAGCTATTTATTGATTGATTGATTCAGAGTCTTATTATGTAGCTCAGGCTGGCCTTGCCCTCTCTGTGTAGCCCAGGTTGGCCTCAAACTCCCAGAGATCCTTCTGATTTAGGCTCCGGAGTGCTGAGATTGCGCCACCACTCCCAGCAATTCCTGTCTTTATTTGTCCCTTAGGACCTTGATATTTTTTTAGAGTACAGGTTAGCTTTTTTACATGTTTTGTTTTTATTTTATGGTACTGATTTTAAACCCAGGGCCCTTCATATGTCCGTGCTCGAACACTGAGCTGCAACCTTTTATTTGAAAAAAGAAAAAAAAATATTAGTAGAAATAAAACTTAACGTTACAGTTTGTGTGACTGTGCATGCATGGATTTTTCAGTGGCCTAAACTTCTTTTTATATGCACAAATGCAATGGGCTAGGTAAGGATCAAGTTTTATGTCTGTTGTTTCAGTGTTGTGAATTTAGAGCAATTAGTTTGTTAGTCTTTAGTCAACATTGAAGCTAATATTTATAATTAACATATGTGCCATCTTACTTCCATTACTGTTTTTCTGGATAATTAAAAAGACAATTGCATTAGGCAGGTAACACTGATTCAAAAATAATAAGTAACATTTTGTTAAAGAATATATTTCAGTGCCTCATATAGGCAATGGAAAAGGTGTTTTTCTTAACAATCTTGAAAACAGATGAGAATAAATGATATTGCCCCAGGAAGGAAATCTGTAGAAATTTCTCAAGATACATGTTAACAGACAGCAGTGCACACTTGAAATGCCGCAAGTGACTGGAGGTCACCCTAATATCAGCGCCTCAGTGGAGAAGCCTATAGAACACTGCTATAGATTTCCTGCCTAACCAATTACCATTTAGCACCTTTCCCTGACTCACAGATAATGTATTTTTTTTCCCCAAAGTAAAAACTAGAATCAAACACACTGCTTAACAATGTGCCATTTCACTTTCATACAATAACTCAGATGAGGGGACTATTGAAAGATTTAGTTTCTATGTCTCAGTAGACCTGAAACAAGATAATAAAGTTGTATACTAAAAAGATGTTGCCATGAAGGCACCATAGAATTTATTCAGACAGCTCTTTTCATGTCTACAGCAAATGTATATTGGTATCTGTGACATCCTTCTAGTTTACAATATTTTCATATTGACAGTTGCCTTAAAGCTAAACATAAGGCTACTAATATATTGATTAATCATACACACATTTTAATATTTTTCCTAATGATTTCTATCAGATATATATATTTTTGTCTTTGAGACAGGGTCTCGCTATGCAGTTCAGGCTGGCCTTGAGCTCACTTTGTAGCCCAGGCTGGTCTCTAACTCACAATGATCTTCCTGCCTCAGCCTCCCGAGTTCTGGGATTACAGGTATGAGCCACCACACCTGGCTTCTATCAGATATAATTTAATGCTTTGCCTTTATCAGGTTTAGTCAATGTATAGGTTTACCACTGTCAAGGAAATGTCATTATCTCTCAACCTATCTATCTTGATTTATCAACATTTTTTAATGTTTTTGCTTTCAGATTTGCATGCTGTTATGGATTGAAAACTGGTGGTCAATTTAATGCCAGCTGGATTAGATCATGGCACTGAGCGTAAATGTGTCACCTGAGGAAGGTTGCCAGCATAAATGGAGACGTGGAGAAGAAGCTATCACGTTAGTGCTGTGCATTAAGCCGTTAATGGGTTGAGGCATTGTGGGTTCTTGTATGAGTTGCTGTTTAAGCCAATGGTTCTCCTGCAGGAGCTCTGGTCCTCACATCAAGCATTGCTTCCTGGCTCCGGATGGGAAGATGTGTGCTGCTTGGTCTCCAGGATGAACTCGTCACGCTGGCTTCCTGGCTTATACTCGACTGTGCTTGTCATCTCAGGAGCTCAGGGCCTCAGTGTCACTGAGGATGACTGTGGTGCTTTTCAGGACAGCCCTGGTCTTTGTTGTGAGTGTGACTTCTCAGCTCCAGAGTAGAATTCTCAACCTACCAGCACAGCTCCTTCACCCTGTTGGCATAGACTTCCTAGCTTCCACCACTGACCTTTGGGTCTTCCCAGCACAGATCTGTAAAAAAGACTGGCATGAGTTCTCCTTGTGGGCTCTAGACCTCCAGTTGAACTCATGGGAGGCACTGCAGTGAGCACTGGGTCTTCATTTGGACTCATGTGGGACATTGTTGTAGGATTCAGGCCCTTGGCTAAATAGTCTATGTCTTTAGTGATGTGGATAGATTTCCTGCATTTTCTTGTGTTAACTCTAGGTGACCATCATAAAAACAATATTATAATATATAATATATGGTATAATAATATATATTATATTATATATTAATTAATATATAATATAATAATAATGTCCTTATTCTTATTGTTCTCTGTACAACCCCTGAGTACAACACATGCATTCTCATGGGGCAGTCTGGGGAGTACTTTCCCTGGCCTTTCTTACTTTGCAACAGGTCACATGATGCTTCTGTGTGCAATGGGTGGGCGTTTTCCCCAGTCTCCTTCACCCAGACCCTCTGGCCAGCTGGTGAGTCTTCATTCTGGTCCATCAGCATTGCACTCCCATCCAAGCTGCAACTGGCGATCCAAGATCCACAGTGGCAACCCAAGCACATCACGTCCTTCCTTCTGAACCACAAGCCAGGGCTCTGCTGAAGTTAGAATGTAAGTTATTTGCATGACACTCACTATTCCAGCCTTGCCACTGTGTCTTTTGAAAAAGAGTCCAGTTTATGCTCCAGTACAGCCCTTGTGTTTTCGTGGTCACTTGACTCTTCTTAGAAGCTGGATATCACACTGTAGCTGATATTTAAACTTTAGATGCCACTGAACTACAAATTGTCTCTGTGTCCTTACAGCTTACCACCAGGTCTAGAATATATTAAGCACCCAATAGATATTTAAGAAATTTATTTGTCTACTGAGACATACTTTGCTTTCAATGGGGAGTAGATGAATCCAAGCATTTACGGGATATATTTTTACGGAGATATTAAATACTAAGGTTTTATACAAAAAGGTTAGTAGGACAATCCCTGCACATTATACAGAGGACTGTTAGCACCAAGACACAGCAGAATTAATGAATGAGACAGTGTTCAGTTTAAATATACAACTATTTCTGGAAGTGCCATTCACCGTGACCATCATTGACTGTTACTGAGTCATTCATGTTATATAAGAAATTTTGCCTGGAGTGAACTAAAAGTTGCTTTGGTCTTTTTTTGGATTCTGTTCTTTCCCTTCACACTGAAATAATTTTTTCATGCCATATATAATCCATGTTATGGTTTAGATCTAAAATATCCTGAAAGTTTTGTGTTCCCAGATGCTGCCTGTCAAAAAGAGTACATCTCAGGGAGTGTGACCTAGATGGGTATATTCTCCTCCCCTATCTCTTTGTTTACAGGCTACCATGAGTTGAACAACTTTCTTCCACCATATTTCTGGAATCAAACCAACATTAACTGAACCTACTGGAAATTGTGTCCATATAAACCTCTCTTCCCTTATGTAGAAGGTCTCAGGGATTTTATCCCTGCAATGGGAAAGTGATTAATGCATAATGTATTTGTTTTATGCACTTAAAAATGTAAACATATTAACATGTTGGCCAGAATTAGATATATGTTTGTAAATAGGTGGTGTTATTGTGTTTGTATAGTGTTCTCAATAGGGATGGCAACATGGAGCACTAGAAATTAAATTTGTTTTTCGAGACAGCCATTTTTGAGTATACAAAAACACAGTGCCTTCAAATCCGTTACATCAACTGACTTCATTGTAAACTAGAGGAGGCGCAAATATAAAAGATCAAAATGCATGCCAAAGCAGAAAATAAAAATTACTTTAAATATAAGATGAACATGTCAGTGTCTCTTCCAGAAAAAAGAAACAACCCTTGGCCCTCTTAATATTTTTGTGACTGTTGTCTATAAAAGAGATTTGGTAACACCTTGACTCTTTGAATTAAACACAGTTGGATATTACAGATCAAAACATTTACTTCCTTATAGTTGTGTTAATAATTCACAGAGTCAAACAGCAGTTAATCAGAATTGTACATATAGTCTTGCCTTACAAAATAGGTATTAAATTAGTATTACAGAAAAACATATTTCTTTGAAAGGATCATTGTATGAGTAATCATTACACAAGAAATGTTCAAGATGACCCTGGAGCGTCTTGGTGAAAGATGCTTATTTTCATGTGGCAGTGGCGGAAAAGAAAACACTTGAATATTTTCAAAATGATAATAAGTCAAAAAAAAAAAGAAAGAAAAAAACCAAACGACATAGACAACCCCACATTGGTGGGTATGTGCCAGAGGACATAGCCAAATGAAAGAGCTCCTGATGCCTAAACTTACACTAATTTAAACAAGAAAATAAATCAAGTAGTATAGAAATATAACACTTTTCAAGTATAGAAATATAACACATAGCATAACACACTATAAAATAGTTACTCATGAATTTATACTAATATAAGTAAAGGCTTAAGTATAAAATAAAGAAAAATCAGTAGTCATTTCATACAGATAAATTTCAAATTATTTAACTATACACTCAAGTCTGAACTGTAGTCTATCTTCCCGCTCTTTGTATGCATAGTGACTTTGTCCCAACGACTAAAGCCTCTCATCAGAACAGCATTTGGTCATGTTTAATGATTTTCAAGCATAAAAGATACATAATAATATATGTAGCACTATAAAAGATGCATGAAACTTCCCAAAACTTGTCCAAACCTCTTGTCCATAGAAACCAGGTATCCAGATACAATATGCTTAAATTCTATGTCAATCATATAAATATTATTAAAATAAAATTTTACTATTGTTATGTATCTTTAACTATACTTAATGATCATGAATATTTAAATGGTAGCTTTGCTTTTCTAATTTTATTTACTAATTCTCAGGCATCTGTCTTTCTTGGGCCTCTAGACTTTTACCAAAAAACAGGAATTTTAGATAACAGTAGTATTTCTTCTTGAAAGAATTTTAGCATATTTTTTTCTGTGAAATTCTTATCACAATGTTTTAAGCAAAAGCCCATGGATGTTTCAAAATTTTAGTTTAAGGCAGGATTTATAGGTATAAAACTGTTTTCTTTAATATCCTGTAAAGGGTTTCTTTTGTTTTCATTTACTGAGCTACTATGGACAAATCCAACTTTCTGTACTCGTAGAGGAGGATGTGGTCCCTGAACACTGCACCTTAACTGTGGAAAGAATTACAATTTACACTGAATAATAATACTGCAGGTTTTCATTATAGACCCTCATCATACCATTTGATTCTTTCTGGTCAGCATTGTGCCTAATCATTTTTGTTTTACTATGAATATAATTCAGTGTTTTCCTCTGTGATTGAAAATTATTCATTACAGTGAGTCTAGGGAGTCCTTTTTAAGTTGCTTTGCATCTCTGATGGGTCTGACCAGAATCCAAATCACCCTCTAGATTTTCAAAAATGAAGCCAAATCTGCCTTCTCTTTGTGGAGGGTTCAACGCACAGAGAACTGGCAATAATAAGTGAGACATTATATTTCTAAAGCAGTGTTTAAGTAAAATCTCTGTGTAATGCTAAAAAGGTGCCAAAATAAAACCCTCAGAGGGAGAAGTTTTAGATTTTATTTTCATATACATGAGATCTTGGAGTGCATCCTAGAGAATATTAACCCTACAAAGCCTATTGACCTTTTCTTTGTAAAAAACGTCATATTAGCATAAAGTTACATTATAATGGTGTCTTTGTAAAATGTGGGACCCAGTGATTTCTTCTAGTAAATAACTGCCACATTGGCTTCAATTTGAGGCACAATGGGCAGGAGTTGATTGTGCTGCTAACGTTATAAAGATGCATTTCCCGTCTTCATCTCGGTTCAAGCAGTTTATATTTGTAATCCCACCAATAAATTATTGCAATTCACACAAGTTAACTTTAATCTCTCGCTTCCAGTGAAACCCACTGTTGCAGGCAGCTGAGTTAGTCATAAATATTATAGGCAGTGAGATGGGACTGGATCCTGGGTGGAGCCAGTGCAGACACCTGGCAGCTGTGGGGAAGCTGATGCCTCCTGCTGTGGACAAGGTCTCAAGACAAAAGACCATACAAATGCACCCATATCCTGAGTATTGATACCCCAAATAGCTCCCATCCCCCTAGGAAACAGTCACTGCTATATAAAAATGCCCATTTTCTACATGACTGGCTTCCCCATTTGTCCCTATTGTAATCAATTTTATCTGAACTGTTGTTTATTGGCTAACTATAGTTATGTCCTACCTTATGCCCATCTGTCTTGTGAGTTCCCAGTCTTTCTCCACTTTGAACCCATGCTTTTACTCTATAAAAGTCCCTGGAGAAGACAGAGTCCTTGGCAACCCACTAAGGACCCATTCTGTCTCTCTCCAGACAGAAGCTTTCTTCCCCTCAATAAATATATTGTGCTCTTACCTCCTTTGCTCCTAAAATTCATTCTTCAATTCTAGAGAACACGATGTGAGGGTCGAGACGCCCGCCGCATGTAGGAAGAAGCCAACAGACGCCCTCTCATGCAATATGCAAGGGGTTTTATTTTCCAAGCATGCGTGGGGCCCACTGAACACGCAGGAACAGAGAGCCACGAGGTATGCCGGAGCATGGCTTTTAAACTACAGGACAAAGGAAGGCAGGACTTTGGCAAGCGCGGTTACAGAAGCAGATGGCATTGGTTAGTTTAAATGGCTTTCTACATTCATTGGAGGGGGCGACTATAGGGTGGTCTAGAGTTGGGCTGCGGAGGGTGCTTCCTAATATGGGCAGCAGATGCCCAGGGAAGGTACATTCCATAAATTCCTTAAGCATGGGAGGGGGCTGTTTCTACCTGCAACTCAGGTTTTCTAGTCAGCTTAATCCTTGTCTGAATTTAACCTAGGCAGCTTTAACTATAATGGCTCAATTCCCAGAATATTGGGAGGAAATGAGCGGCATGGAGCAGCACAGACCATGCACTGTTAATAAGAGAAAATTTCTCTTACAACGAAACTGCAGACTTAGTAGTAGGCTGGGAGTTGCCTTCCCCTATATCACCATGGTGAGAATAAAGACACTAAGATATTTAAGTTATGGGAGACCAAGGGCCCCTAAATCCAGCTAGGATGAAGGTTTATAGGAACAAATGTCTCAGTCCAGGACCTGATCCAGATTTTATTAATTCATGAACAAAGAAGTGGCTTGAGGATGAGAGACTGTGAGAATGGTGGGAGATACGTGAGTACTGTGACCTAGGATAGGTAGGAGGCCTGAAAGTACCTCTGCAATATACAG
Source organism: Hydrochoerus hydrochaeris (assembly GCA_004027455.1). Classification (NCBI taxonomy): domain Eukaryota; kingdom Metazoa; phylum Chordata; class Mammalia; order Rodentia; family Hydrochaeridae; genus Hydrochoerus; species Hydrochoerus hydrochaeris. Next base: position 68,728 of record PVLA01001253.1, read on the forward strand.
AGAGAAGTATATACAGAAAGAATAATCTGCATAACACAACTGAGGTAGAATTTAACACTTAGGGCAAGATGCGTCAGCTGTGATGTGCAAACTTTTCTGTCCTGGGAAGATACAGACTCTTATCTGGAGACTCAACCCAGTTGACAAGCCTGGAGTGGTGGCTCTCCATCTCCCCGCTTCCCCAACCATGTTTTGATGGGAGTCGCGGGCAGGGGAAATAACGACTGTTGCCTAGCTTCAAAGATTAGGCATCACTGCCTCAGCCAGTCCTATTTACATCCCTTAGAGCAATTAAAGGGGAAAGCAAATAGCTTAGCCAGTTTTGTACATAGCAGTACATGGAGATAGGGCCAGGTTTAACCAAAATGGAGATAACTGCTCTTTATTCAGGAAGAGTCATCCGGGTTGTCCTCCATAAACATGATGTGCACTTTCCTCCCAATTCTTCTTCAGAGTCCTTTTCAGGCGAGTTAATGTTAACTGCCCAGATCAAGCTGAATCACAGGAAAGGCCTGGGAATGCATACATGGAGCCTATAGCTTCAACATGTAACTACTCAGGGACAGTACCCCAACAATACACTTTTAAGACTGAAAGATTTTTAAAGTACAGTTTTATTTTAATTTGGTGAAATTTATACAGTAGTAGCTTAGTTTGAAAACTTCATTTGGCCCACAATTCTTGGGAATGCTGGGGTCTTGCTTGTGGAATTTGCAGACAAAAACAGTATTATCCAACTGCTTCGGTTTGTGAACTGCACTGCCAGTGAACCGAAGCTTTGTGACATGAAGCACTACTGTATTTGTCTGAAATTTATAATTTATGACCTGATTTATTGTTTTTTAAAACATTCATATTTGGGTTAAAGATGTCCCATCTTTTAAAAAGGAAAAATTTTGGTGTGCTATTGTAATGGTGCAATGATGATTTAGAAATGAAAGCCAATCAATCAAGAGTGAAGGAGTTTTATTGCCAAGCCTGGCGAAGCAGTCTCTGTTGATTGATCTCGAGACTGCGCGCCTAACAACTAAGGGTGGTTACCTTTATAGTGGGTATGGGGAGGACGAGATTAGCAATGATTGGTGAATTTGGGGTGGTAAGAACACGGGGAGAAAGTTGGTTGGTTATTGAGGGTGGCAAGCAAAGCGTCAGTTCAGGAAAAAGGAAACTTATCTTATGAAACAGAAACTTAAGTAGGAAACAGAAACTTAATTTTAAAGTGGCGCATACAGAACAAGATGGTGGCGCATTTGGTTAATCAATGGTCTGAGCATTACACTATTTCAGAATGCCTACAAAGTTCTGAATGCATCCAAATTAAAAATACTGTAACTTAACTTTTAGAGCCTCTATATGGACTTACATGCTTCAAACATAGATAGCTCAGTAGGTAGATGGACAGATAGTAGGTAGGCAGGAAGGTACTTAATAGTTAAATAGACAACTTTCTATCATTTTTTCTTTTAATGATATTTTAAACATTTTAACCAGACTTACTAATCTATTAGATCTGGAAATAGAGAATCATTGAGTTTTATAAAATTAAAGAAATTAAGGTGATAAAGGCTATCAAATTTATAAAACAGTTATAAAGTTTTTTAAAAAAACATTGGTGAGTGTTAGGTTTTCGGCACAATAAGAGAGAAAAATATAAAATAAAAGTAGCCTTTATTCCAAGGACGTGGAGAAAACTCCATAGCTCTAGAAGCCCTGGCCTTCTCTGGCAGGGGTGGCTCTTAGGGCGGGCCTTGGTGACTCGCGAGGAGCTGATTGGAACTCTCTGCACGCACAAACAGGAAGGGAGTTGCAGTTAGGGCTGAGGAAGAAGCAGGAAGTGATAGGCATTCCTGCTTTGGCCTACTGCCACGTTAAACCACTGCCATGCCTGTTAAACCACTGCCATGACCATATAGTAATTTATTCTAGGGCAAAACTCTTTCAGTGAGCAGTGAAGGTAAGACTCAAGTGCTCTGAATTATAAAATCAATTTTATGGACACATGGAAAAAAATTGAGTAAACTGTCCCTTAAAAAAAGATCTTTGAAGTGTGCAACAAATTTTAGCTATGCTATTTGGATTAAATTGTATAATTATTCTTTAAACATTCTTTTTGTTCCCCATTACCTTTGGAATATATATATATAATTTGCCTTACTGAAGTCAAATACGAACTCTGTTGGAAAGGCAATACTGGAGATGACAAATAGACAAGGACTCTACCACTAAACTACCCTAGCTCACTATTTCTGTTTGTTTTTCTGAGTCAAGTTCTCACCACGTTAGTCCAGCTGGGTTTCAATTAGTGGTTCTTCTGCCTCAGCCTAACAGTATGCACAGTTACACCTAGCTCTTCTTCTGAAGTCTGAAAGAAGTTATAAAAATCTGTTTTACTTTAATGAAGAATACTAAATAAACTGAAGAAAAACATTAAGTTGTATATCTTACTTTGTAAACTGTTACTTGTTATTGTTTGTTTTTTGTCACCTTTTTCTGACTTAAAAACGTGCTGTCATTTCCTGATGACCAGCAGGATTTCAGTGCACACTTTTGAACTTACTGTTCACCAAGGGAAACCAGTGGTCAGATTTGGAGTTAGAGAAAGTTTTTGAAAATGGCCACTAAGTTTCATTAAATTCAGGAACCTCATTTGAAGCTAAAAAGAACTATATGAAAAATGAATATGAAATATGAAATACCTCATAGTTTATTGAAATATTCAGAAGAAGCCATAGTTTCTAAACTATGTAAAATGCTTAGTATTTTTTCATTGGTATTCAATTCTATTGCTGCTCAAATTGAATTTAGAATATAAGTTAAAGTAGTACCTATGAAATGTATTAGTTTTCAAATGTTGTTTCCATTAATACTCAAGATAAAAGACAATCTGTATCTATTAATTGTTTAGTGAAATGAGAGCAATAGGTTAAAAAAAGCAAGAATAATAACACTTTAAGTAACTACTCAATAGTACATTTTACTTGGTTCTTTTCTAAATACTCTACCAATATTATGCAATTTAGCTTTTCCAGGAAAACTTTCCACATTACCAACATTATAATTTAAGTCTTTTTGTTAATAAGAGGTACTGACACATCTTTTTATGTGATTTGCTGCAGTTCACACAGCTTGTAGATGCCAATAGTGTATAAAATCTTACCTACTGAACTCTATTTCCTGTGACTGTTAATGAAAGTCAGTCCTATCTGGACATATTATATAAGGACAGTCACACAATATTTTAGGAAGTGTTGTCCTTTTAAACAGCCAATTCCTCACCAAAATACTATAGTATAGTAGACATTTCTATACTCCAAGATTGGCATTGGTTAATAAATAGTTCTGCCATAGGGTGAATATTGAATATTTCATTCCAACAGATAAAAATCTCATACTTCATGTTTCATTCATGTGCTTTTACATATCATTTTCTAAACTCAAAATATTACAAAGGCAAGTTTTTTTGGGACATGCTAATGAACTTTTTAATTAAAATTCAATGTCTGTTTTCAAATTTTTCTTTGAAACTAGGGCAATTTTTTTTTTATTCTTTTGTCTCATGAAACCATAATAATTAGTGATTGAGTTACAGTTTGAAGTTTGAAATATTCTTTTCAGAAAAAAGTTGCGTGTGATTTATAAAGAATAAAGCTTACATAAAACTGCCTTATTATTACTGTGTCCCTGAATAATATATGCTGAAAAACAACACGAGTCAACTTGCCTAATTATCTTCAAGACATGGAAGCAGACAGTGCTGCCTGCATTTCCCAGAGCAGCCAAGCAATTACATGTGGAATTTGATCACACAAATTGTTTCAGAGTTAGGGAAAGCACCAAACTCTTGTTTTTATATGATAATTCCCCATTCCTAGAGGTATTTTGCATTTGTCATTCTACTCCTTTTAATGCTCTGCTGATCTGTCTTTTTGTTTTGTTTCTGTATTCCCAGTTGCTACTCAGTTCTTGGCTCTGACAGCTGGATTATGAGTGATATTCGAGATTAATTAAATTGAGGATTAATTTTTAAATCGAGATATAAAGTGTGGGCAGCAGGAATATGTAAGAAAAATCAAACTTACTGAGAGTGGTCCATAAGAAAAAGGAAGTCTATTAGAACCATCCGGAGCTTCTTAGGGAAGTGGATACCTACTTTCCTAACCAATCCCTCACTAAGTTCATTGCCTGATACTGGGTTATTCCTAACTACCTAGACCACATGGAACATAAAATCATACTGCTGTAATTCCAAAACTTCAAACAATTCTTTTGTTTGTCATTTTTTTTTTTTTTTTTGGTTAGGAATTATGTCTCCAAGTGTATAAGTATCACAGATTTTTTTGTTGTTGTTGTTCTGGAAGTCCCACATCAAAAGTTAAAGCAGAAAACTTCATGCAAAATGGTGTACTCCTTTGTGGGATGGTTTAAAATGAACTCTAGGTTTTACTTTGCAAAAAAAGAACTTTTTTTGGAGTTGGTATCTTAATTATTTTCTTATTGCTGAGACAGAATACTTGACACCCAAAGTTCAAGGAGAAAAGGTTTGTTTAGTTCACAGTTTGTAGAGGTTTTGGTTCATAGTCACTGGCTCCAAGGCAAGGTAGCATGACAGAAGGGCATTGCAGAGGAGAAACAGATCTTGGTGAGTAGAAGGCAGCAAAATGTTAAAGTAGCGAAGAAGCAAGAAGGGATGACACCAGCTTCCGTTCTGCCCATTTTGTTCTATCCAGACTACAAGCGCTTAGAGCAAGTAGCACTTACACACAGGGTGGACTGTCTCATTATCCATGCCCAGAACCATACCAGACCAATAAGTGAACTAGTTTAGTAAACCCTATATTCCAACATCTCACACTTAATATCAGCATCATGCACTCTAGATCTCGCTATATTCGAAAAGCCCAACCTACGTCTGCATGAGGCTTTGGGAGGGCATATGCATACGAGCCATAAAAGATGAGGTTTAACTGTGTCATCCACTTACTCATGATGGGATCAAATTTATTTATTTTTTGCAAGGGAGTACTGGGAATCAAACTCAGGACCTTATGCTTGCCAGGGAGGCATTTATAGTGCTGAACTATATTCCCAGTCCAGGGCTCAAATTTATGATCCTTCTGCCTCAACATCAAGAGTGTTGGAATTACAGGAGTATAACACCAAGGCACACTATAAAAAGAACTTTTTTACTCTGGTTCTTTGTTTTTTGCAAGTAAGAAATTTCTTGAATATATTATCTTTTCCTTTTGTTAATTTTCAATAACAATGTTACTCTATAGTCTAAACTTTTCATTTTTAAGTTTATATTTAATATTAAACATAATTAAAATTTGGATGGTAAACTTAGATCTCTTATTAACATTATCAGTCCCAAAAAGGAAATGAAAACACCAAATCTATTGGCATTTACAGCAACATTTTAATTATAACACAGTGCTTACTCTACTAGTTTATTGATTATTATCTGAGAAAGAGTAATGTGCATATAAGAGTATTTTAGCATATTTTGTTCATAAAACAAAAATTATTTTATGTATTTGTCACTTATTTAATAGAAAAGATTAAACAATTTACTTAATATATTTCCATTGTGGATTCAGTGCTATGTTTTTGGATTAGCTGATCACTGTACCTCAAAGGAGAATATCTATTTCCACCCATGTATAAAAGAATAGAACTGTATTCCTCTCTCATTACTAACACATAAGAAACTTGATAAAGTATTTACACAATTCATTCCAGAAAATAGATGAAAAGAAAAGAAATAAATAAGGTCATTTCGATGGTCACCTTAACTTTCCAAACATAATGGTTGAGAGGAAGCTAGGTAGAATACAATGGTCTCTGTGAATTTAAACAATGACAGATAGGAGTTTGAGGAAGATAACAAAGTTGAAATCTGCTGAAAATATTACAGTGTCAGAAACTAGTTAGAGAAAGTGTTCAAGAAGCCTGCAATATATCACCTAAAATATGTTATATGATGTTGTCATTAATGCACAAAATAAAATTAACATATGGCAAGAAAAAAATGAAAGAGAGAAAACAGCAAACTTTTCAAGAGCTCATACATATCTAGAAGAATTTCAAATTCCAACTCCGTTTATGGAGAATTCTCATTGAACATATGTGACTTTCAATAGGCAGTCAGAGATGCAACTGTAGTAGCAGACTAAACTCACCTTACATTGAAGGCTTAATAAGGTCTACCAATGGAAGCTTAAAAGCTAGCCTCTAAACTTACGTGAGTTGTAAAATACATAAATGCCTGTGCATCCAAATCCAATACCCTCTAATGGAAAACAACACTGAGTGATATAATTCATGTTCTTTATCATCCACTCAAAAACTAAAGCAAATGGAAAGATGGAAGGATGAAAATATTGAAAAAAATCAGGCAGTAGAAACAGATGTAAAATTTCCAGAAGTGATCACAGTATACATGAATTTCAATTCACATCATTTCACATCACTTTCCACAATAGTAAGTTAATGTCCGCTAGATTCCTTCTAGAAGTTGTTGGTAGGTTCTTTCGGTCATGAGCAAAGAATTGGTCTAGACAAGAGTGAACAATAACAAGGTTTTAATATTTTAAAAGGAAGGAAAAAAAGCAGGCTCTGCACAGCTAGTTCACACCAAGTGAAAGTAGGAAGGATTTCACCCCACGGCATGAAGATAGACTACTATGGAAGAAAACAACAGCCAAAAGTTTGGAGGCCACTGTCACTGTATCATCCACTCCTCAGGCTGACATCATATCCAAGCCATCTGACTGGAAATCAGCTCAAGTAAGTACTAGAAAAGTCTACGTGTAGGCTTTTTGGAAGGGTTCTGTGCATGTGTCCTGGTTATTATTTTTTTTAATCACTACCGGGGATCGAACTCATGACCGTGCACTTGTAAGACAGGAGCTTATG